>JAUMGZ010228862.1:0-11127 GCA_032359645.1 Pododesmus macrochisma
ACAGAGAACCAAGTTTGTTTAAGGTATGACCCTGGGGTCAAAAGTATTCAAATGCAAATATTTAGTTCTTGGCCTATATCAACCAGATGGACGTTGAGGCCCAATGGGCCTCTTGTTATTGAGTAGACCTATTTTAAAGTATTCTGTTCATCTCCATCAATTTTGATTTTGTCCCTTTACTATTTTTTCCGTAACATCTCGGTCAACTGTCACATTGTCATTAAAAAAAACATCAACATAAAGAAATTTTATTAAATATTTATTTTACAGCTACATGTACTTCATACACATGTTATAGGCATATCTTCACAATTTAATTACACAGGCAAATTTTTGAGGTCGTATGGGGCAATCAGCCACAGTATGACTTCCTAACCACCTGCTGCCAAGAGACGGTCGTCCTTGGCAGAGTTAAACTAAACACTCTGTTTTAGAGTGTTCACCGCGTATATCCGTACATCAAAGAGTTGCATCAGAGTGTATTGTCCTCCAGCAATTGTCGGCGTTTCCTCAGACAATATTTGTATTTTTGTTGCCGGTGTAGAGTGTATGATCACCCATACACTACAACTGTACTGTAGAGCATTCAATTCATGCTGGAAGGCTGGTGTTAGAATCCCAGACGGGAGTTCAAATCCTAACTGTGTCAAAACCTAAGACATTAAAATTCGGTAATCTTCTCACTTCCTGCTAAGCGCTCTGCATTTCGGGTAGGAGAAGGACTGGTTGGCTTGGTTTAAGGATAATGTGACAGAGTGAATTATCATGTCAATGTGTATTTAAAAGAGACAGCACTATAAAATCACAAGCAGACGTCGCCTGGATATGACCTTTACAGGAGTTGAAGGGACATTTTACCCCAATAAAAACAAACATGAAATCCTGACCTCTATCAAGTGCACATCACATGTCATATGCTTCTGTGTGGTCAATGCGTGAAATATTCAATGTCACATGACAGGGTTTTAACCAGTGCAAAGAGAAATTTATTATACATGCAGTCATAATAAATATTGCTATTCTTATTTTGATCAAATCATGTATTGGCCTCATCAAGAGGCTATAATTGTATCATATCAATATGTCCATCAATGTAAATTGTGTGCCAAGGAACATGCTCCATACCAGTTCATGTATTTGGCAGCAACATTTGACATTGAAATGTATAGAGCCATCACTATATAATGAAAGCTGTACAGACTTTTTCTTCCATATTTTGTTACATTCCACCCGTTAAACTTATTACTGATAACTAAGGTGTACACCTTAATGTCAAAACATTGTTGTCAAATTAATTTACAAGTATGTCAATTTCTACTTGAGCCTTTTAAATAATTTAAATATTTGTTAGATTTTTTCCGTATTTGTTCCTTCCGGTTGTCTTCTTGAAAGTCTTGTAAATGCCTTTCTTCATTAACCCAACATGATATTTCAATCTAACCAGTATATTATGTGTTCACCCATTGTAGGTTTTTCTGAATTGAAGATTCTCATGCCCATGGCAATGTGAATGTAGTATGTATTTCAATGTATAGATGCTACCTTGCCTGATGTAATGTGTAGCAATTTCAAATATAGTGTTTTAATTACAGGCTTCTCAACCAGGAGCACCCATGGGATACAACATGACAGGGCAACAACCCATGATGGTATGTGTGCTTAATGACATTTCTACCTTGCTATCATTTCAGGATGAAAAACATATGTTGAATGGGACGTTAAACCCCATTAAAACAAAGTCTTTAATTTTGTTTTAATCATTTTAACTGAATACTATGATTTTACCGTCATAAATTGCTGTAAATGTGAGTCTTAAGGAAATGAGATCCAGATGTGTTCACAACTTGATGTGGCTAAACATTAAAATATTTGAATAAAGCTCACAAAAATATAATTGATCAATGAACATTAAAAGTGATTTGTAATCTTCATTTTGTACTGTCATGTAAAACTTAATATTATGTATTTAATATTGAATATTTATTTCATAGCAACAAAATATGATGGGTCAACCTAGACCAATGGGCATGCCTATGGGACAACCCATGGGAATTCAGACTGGAATGGCAATGGGACAGCCTGGAATGGGCATGCAGCCAGCAATGTATGGAGTGGGAATGCAGCCTATAGGAATGGGCATGCAGCAAACACGCCCAGCAATGGGTCAACCACAACAACAAAATGATCCTTTTGGAGCTTTATGAGAATAAATGTGTATAAAAGGTGGGTAGGTATAAAAATATGTTAAATTGAAAGTGGTATAGTGACTGATCACTTATGTATGTTGCTTCTGGACTGAAGGTCCAAGGTGTTTGTTTGTTTGTTTAATTAGGACGTCCAGAATTTTTCACCGATATTGTGACAAAAACCAAAGGAGAAAAACCTAAAGATAGGACAGGAACATTCCTGTCAACCTCTCAGAACAAGAATCAGGGTGATGACCCTCTTTGTGCTTTTCAAATGAGGGTCGTAATGTGTAGCGGTGTTTTTTTACCTCTTTTGAAAGATTTTAATTATATACATGTATTGAAACCAATAAAGACAAGTTTACATGTAGCTTTTACTATATATTTTTTTTGCAGATGAAGTTGCCTTCATATGTTTGTCTGATTTAGCATGTCTTATCAGGCCATTTCTAGCTCAATAAATGATGCCAAGACTACAATTAAACGTTTTGCAAAATGCCTCATTGATACTTTTAACTCTGACATCGTCACCTATAATTACTTGTTGACACCTTTCAAATAATTTGTTAGCCAACAGTCGACTGTAAAACCACATAATAAACACCGTACATTCGGATGTCTCTTTTAATACATAGATGAAGTCAGAGAAGCGCATGGAAAACTAGGCTTGGGATTTTACTTTCATTTTGATGTTTGAGAATCCGGGTTTTTTCGGGTCATAGATTAAAAATCCGGATGAAATGATGACCCGGTATGGGTCATAATTACTGCCGGGTGGAGGGTCTTGTTTCTAGGTGTGACCCAGACAATCCGGGTGAGTTGACAGGTATGCAGGAAATGTGGCGATAGGAACGGAAAACGAAAGTAATAGAGATAGTTCAGAAAGAAGGATGAACCCATGCAACGGCGTTTTCGCCTACTCTTCTATCAACTTTCCATGGGGATCTTTATCGTACCAGGGGGTTAAAAATCCCTGTACACGGGAAGGTCCAAGGTGAACTTTTTCCTTAGAAATGTAATCATCCCTCTGCTGTTGCTCACTTTTAAAACTTTAAGCCACTCCAAAACCACTGCACCAATTTTAACAAATAATTGGGAGGAAACATTTTTGGGGGAAGGGATTTGTTTAAATGATGAGTCTTTAAGTTAGCCACCAGGGGGTACCATTTTGGAGCAAAATGGGAAAAATCTGAAAACAATTTGTTGTTGTTGTAAATACATTTTAAGACTTGGAGCTAAATGCTTGCACATGTATATATTTACACCCTTTGGGCAGGTAGAGCCCATTTTGTTTATTGTTTGTTTTGTTTGTCTTATTGGGGTAAGCATCCCTTCAACTTATGTTTAGGTCATGTCAAGACCGTGTCTGCTTGTGATAGTGTGTACCGATGGCGACTTTATATTTCTCTCTCACTGAAATATCATGCCGCAGACTCATTGACATGATACTTCACATTATCCTGACACCCAGCCAACCAGTCCTTCTCCTACCTAGGAATGTTGAGTGCTAAGCGAGAAGATTACTTAATTTTAACGTCTTTGGATTTTACGTTTTTTTTTTTTGCATGAACACTCTACCACTGAGCCACAAGGAAAATCTGGAATCAAATTCAAAAATGTTATATAAATTTGAAGACTTAGAACTTAATGCTTGCACATGTAGCTCCCTTTGGACATGAAGAACCCATTTTGTTCAATGCTTGACCCTTAGGACAAAAAAAGGTTATACCTATTTGTGTCAAAGTTGTTCAACACTATAACATATTATGTTTATGTTATAGTAGCTTATAACATTTTCTATTTCACCTCCAAAATTTCTGGACCAATTTCAACCAGGAAGCATACCTTGGGGAAGGGGATTCAGATTTGTTTAAACGATAATGCGTGGCCACAAATGGTTACCACTATAGGGGAATCAATGTGGGAAATTTTTTTTAAAACATTTCAAAAATCTTTCAAAAAACCATTATCAAACACAAAATATGAAATTATAGTGGTAGTGGTATAGTGCATCCAGATGGATATTAATGCTTAATGGACCTCTTGTTATATTGGTCACTATATAGTCTTGAATTAAACATTAAGGAATAAAAGATACGTCAGAACATCATATGAATACATACTTCAAAACATCAGCAAAATGAACTGGACGAACCACCAGTACAGGAAAACTTAATTATAACGAGCTCTTTAAGACCTACAGAAGAACTTAGATATATAAGAAATTTGCTATATAGATACAAGGAACTTCGTCAAAATGAATTGAAATTTTGCAAACAGTAAATAATACCATTTAACCATATATTCGCGGTGTGCATATTTCCTATATGTGACTTTTACTGTACTTACAATATCACATAGCAAAGATGATGATTTGCAGCCAACATAGAGTTAATATTTGATTTGGTAGTACTATGATCACCACAACTTCACAACTTTATCATGTATTGGTCTAGTCTGCAATAATGATATCTTTATTCAGTGTGTGACACTGTTATACATTATAGTGGTTTTTTTTTTTCCTAGGTTGGTCCTTGCTGGACTGAGAGAGGGTGATGACACGGTATAGAGGACTGTCACATTGACCTGTGAGGTCATCGTTCTTGTAAATACCATAATATGTAATGGGAACAATACCACAACAGTCAAGCTGAATATATATATATATATATCATGTATGTGTGTTCTGGATGTGTAGGTAGTGTTCAGTGTACACGTGTATTCGAGAAGCACCCAACAATCATGATAAAACTGCTCTCCATGTATTACATTGCAGCAGTAATAGGCACCAGGCGCATCATTGTTGTATTCTATCATCTGTAGGTATATATAGTGCACTTTGCTTCTTATATACTACAAGGTGGTTTCTGTATCATGTGTTAGCGAGTTACGGGTGTGTGTACAGGCGATTGATTCGCCATGGTGTAGAAACACGAATCGTCAAAGTGATTAAACACGAAATATGTGATTGTTTTAATATAGTAGTGTGTTTGGAGATTTTATTTATAAAATTCTTATTATAATATATGGTGGCATGTTTCTAACATGCTCAGTTGACTTGAATTTTTTTTACAATTATTGTATGTAATTAAGTGATGCTCCTCCATTCAGAGACAGTGTTCTTTATGTATATTATTGACCTATAACGGGTCGTAATTTATTTATTCACTCAGCTTTTTGTGCTATGAATGTGTCCAAGGTTATTCTTGGGTAATATCACTGGAGAATTTGGGGTTGATGTAACCCACGTGTACAAACAATCAAGTCATTCTACCATGTATGATAGAGACCTTAATGATATACACACCTTTGTATTTAGTTTGAGTGTACACACAAACCCCACACTGTTAATCCGTTGTGTAGATAAAACAGTATATCTATAAAGAATTCAGGTCTTAATGTAGTTTGTTTAAGTCTTTACGTAGACTAAACATGGAAAATGTGAAAAGGCGATAAAATGTCCAACGAATTTAAGTGTGACATGAAAATAAATAAATATTAAGCTATTTAAAATAAAACATTGAATTAAACTATTAACAAACAAAAACTTTCTGATTTTGATTTATTTTTGAGAGAGAAAAGACAAAAGGACAGAGAAATTGATCACTCTAGGAGGCATCATACTTCACTCTAGGAGGCATCATACTTGTCCGCGTAGATTGTTGTTACATAGAAAAGCCAATACAATGTACTTGTCGAACATCTTACCAGGTGCATTAATTACAATATTTGAAGAACATTTTGATTAGTGCAATTTTAAAAGTTATATAATTATGCAGTTCCATGTATTAAATAATGATGTGTGTAATATTTTACAAAGAAGCATTCCGATTCAGTGTTAGAAATATGTCATCATAATGTGTACATAGTGTAAAGTGATTTACAGTACTGTAGATATGCTCTATATATTAGCTTGTCACTCGTGTATATGTTATATATGTGATAAACTTCTTGCAACGTGTGCAGTAATAGCACAATACAACAGACAAGTTCTCAATCTTGTGGCTAGGGAGCATTATATCACATTTCTTTGCCAAACACATTAATATATGATATATATTTCCTCATTACCCGGTAACACAAGTAATTTTAATGGCAGCAGAAATATGTTTCCACCAGAATCAACTGTCAATTAGGTCAAATGTTGAAGGTAAAAGTAAACACTATGTCTAAATTAAATGCAGTATTAATATCAGGCATGCTAGGGTACTAGTGTCTATATTTACACTGGACAATTGTTGATGATTCTATCTTTGTACAGGGTATGATATTGGTGCATGCTGAATGCACATGTTTCTGTGATAATTGATAGTTTGTCAGATGCACCATACCTATCCTATACATGTTAAAATACAGGACATTTTTGTCATGTCACAGATCTCAAATAGTGAGACGTACACATTACAATTTTCATTGAATTTTGATGTCAAATTACAAATTGTAAACATTTTCTTTTACTTTTTGCAAATGAAATAGATAAATGTTTTGTCCTGTTGACACTTTGATAGAATTTCTTTATCAAGACACAGCAATACAAATAAGTGATCAGTAATGGTCTTACTTGATAAAATTAATGAGGATAACATGGAATTAATGTCATAATTTTCCTGGTTGTATTTTATTGGTAGAAAGTTAAGGTGAGAAATATATGTACACCTGTATTATTGTAACTAGTCATCATGGTTCAACTACTAGACACAATTTATAACACACTTCATTTTTGCAATGTATTGGAGCTTCTATGACATAAGGTTTAAATGTGAGTTATTGTGCTGACACATTGTTAAGTGCTATTGAGTATAAACATATAGTCAGGTTGTCACATTATAATGTGGTTTCCATGGTTACTGACAACCTTGAATATAGATGTAGTTTTGACACAAGAGAGTTCTACAGGGGCAGATAATTCATGGTAGTACTTCATTACTTATGGATTAAAGTCATTTCTTGACATATGAATATTTACAGAAGTGAATTATGAGACCATTTTATTCTACTTACATGTGTTAAATAAATGTTATTTTCTTCTGTGAACATGATTATTGACCATGTAAACATTTGGTTTTATCATCAATTTTAGATGGGTTGCGATTTAATACCATCTGTTCAATCAAAAATAAGATCTACTAATTTAGAAAATATAACCCGAACTTAATGAATTATGATTCAACCAAAATCTACACATTGTCCTATCTGATCATGTTTTCAATGCATTATGTGTGCTAGTTGTGCAAATGAAAATGCATGTTTGTTGAAGAGAAGAAGTGCTAATGACAGAAAACAAGAATAGGAAAAGAGCAAAATAGGTTAACTACAGAATTGTAATGGATGATGACATTAAATAGGTACTATGGACACTATTTTGATAAAAGTATAGATTTAAGAAAAGGACAGAATAACTTAAATTGTCTTTGTGGCAATGATAAGTGCCAGGTGGGGGTATTATTGTTTGTCCAGTCTGAATATGTAGTCATTTTCACTGATGTTGATGACCAGTAGGAACTTGCAATATGTAAATAAGAAAGTTATAGATATATGTTATTGTATGGGTTGTGTTTGTGTGTATTCTGTGTTGTGTGAAATTGATATTATAGTTATGGTGAAATGTATCTGGATGATTTACACTTCTCATCTAAGTAGGGAAATTTATCTTTTCTCTGACCAAATTTCTCACTTTCATTAGATGTGAAATAAATCAAATTTTCATATTCATAATTTAAGATTAAAACGCTAACATGGAAAGGCTAATAGAAAAAATACTAACATTTAAAATTGTATTGATGAATTGAGTTATTTAAACTATATATGCATTGTTGTTTGTTTGGTGCATTTCTTCTTGTTACTCAATATGTAGATTTATAAACTCACTTCAAGTTCACAACACCAGCAATCTGGTTGACCTATATGCATGCACAAAAGCATTGTAAAGGATAATTTGTGTTTAAAGGAACCATACCATTTTAAGGATCGTTCTATAAAAATCATAACATACAGATAGACCTACAGTATGTGAGTTCAGACTTGAAGATACTGGGGTAGACTTATAGACTGACAAAGTGTAAAAGTAATATTGAGAGGACATAGAATCCAATTATTGCATGTTTTTAGCCATTAAGGCTGAAATAGTTTATTTATATGGTTACAGGTTGGCTGTGTGTATAAAATACAAATTTTGTGGATTTTCTATGATGCAAACAAAATCAACCTAGAACATAAACTCGCCCAAGCAAGATGCCAGTCAGGTCCTACTGCAAGCAATTGTACACATTCGTCAGTCAGGTCCTACTGCAAGCAATTGTACACATTCATCAGTCAGGTCCTACTGCAAGCAATTGTACACATTCGTCAGTCACGTTTCCTTAGCTGTTACCAGTGTAATTATAAATTAATGACAGTATAAAATTTGTTAAAAATACTTGTAAATAATATTTACAATTAATCCTTGCACATTCCACTTCTTTATCCCTTGAAGTAGTCTTCTGTACAAACTGTGCTCAGAATTGCCGAAATGAACTTGGACATATATATTCTTTTTAGTGAAATATACCTTATCATTTCAGAGTCGTGAATATTTAAAAAAAAAAAAAAAAAATTAAGACTCGTATACTTTACCTACATGTAGGCTAATCAAAGCAGTACCTAGTAAAATAATTTTGAATATAATGTCATGAAATAATAATGGTTATGAAAGATTTTTATTTCTTTACAAATACTTCATGTGATTTGGTATTCCAATTCAATTCAAATGTGACATTGTTTTTTTTCCATCTTGATTATTACCTTCCATGTAATTCCATGTAGTATTGCCAATGTCAGCTTTTGTATTTACATATCGTATACTCATACACTAAAGATACAAACAGTATCGACAGAGAATTATCAGCTGGTATACTATGGTTTACCTTGTATAAGCATCATTTCATTTCATACATATAAGGACTTGATTAAGGTATATGTTAATAGGTAGTCTACTCTCTTGATGTCTCACTGCAATTTATACTGTCACTGTTCTATGGATGTTTATTTTATATGTCTGTTGTCTGTCTTTCTACACGTGTAGTAGAAGATCAAGAGTATTTACATGATAAATAATAATAAATAATACAAAATCATCATTGTCTTTTTGTTGTGTTATTTCAGTGCAGTCCTCCCAAGTTATGCTATACCAATCTGTCCATCCTTTGTCCGTCATAAAGTTTAAATTTTCAAATGTTTTCCTTTTTTTTACTCAAAAACCACTGGTGTAATATTTACAATGCTTTTTATCCACCTAAAAGAGTCTAAGAGGACTTTTTCTGTGTACCAATGGGTTTGTAGTCTGACTTCTCAAACAAGAGGCCTTAACGTCCATCTGGTTGAAATTTGCCCAGTAGTTTCAGAGAAGTCGTTTAAAGACATACTGTCAAATTTACCCCTTTTGACCCCGCCCAATTATCCCCTGGGGGGTCAGGCACTTCATTTGTATAATCTTGAATCCCCTTCTCCTTAGGATGCTTCCTGACAAATTTGGTTGAAATCTGCCCAGTAGTTTCAGAGGAGATGTTGTTTAAAGCAAAAGCTAACGACGGACGGACGATGGACGGGACATGTATGGGAAAAGTCCACCTTGGATCTTTGGTCCAGATAGACTAAAAATTACTTCTTTCATTGTCTATTTGTTTTGTGAGAAATTTCATTAATCTGTATTGAGTATTTCACAAGTAATTGAAAAAAAATGTGGCAAAAATGGCACAATCAGGGTACTGTGACCTTATGTGGTTAGTGTTTGCTTCATGTTTGATAGGCACAGATTCTATTCCCAGACAGCTCAAATTTAAGATATTAAAATTAGGTTATCTTCTTGACCCATGCTAAGGATTCATTGATCTGGGTAGAATGAGGACTGGTTGGATCTGTGTCAGGATAATGTGACCGACTGAAGTATCATGTCAATGTGTCTGTGGTGTGATATTTTAGAGAGACAGCACTATAAAGTCGCCATCATTGCACACTGTCACAAACAGACATTGTCTCTATATACAGGGATTTATCTAGGATCTGGGGAAAAGTGCCCTTTCGGTATATGGGGGAATGTTTTTCCAACTTTAGGGAAAAATACATAAACTGTCTGTCTTGAGTGAATATCTGATATTTATGTGTACTAGCTATGATAATTCTATCTCAGATTTTTTTCAAGTAGAACCCTTCATTGTGCTAGATGGTTTTAGTTTCTGTTTGTTCCGGATGCGATATATTTATGTTCCTCATATATGCATGCATATATGGAAGATAAATGAACCGATAAGATTCTTCAATATACATTACGCATGCGCACAAAGTTATTAGATTGAAAGATAGAATGAGGAAGGTCCACACAATGCCCAGCCTACAAATGACAGGAAACCAGTATACCATATATCGGATCACTTCTGCCCTTGACATTTTTATGTTTCATGAATTCCGGGAATTAAACAAGTATGATTGATTATTTCAATTGTTGCTTGAGAATCATTTGGTACTTTCGAGGAAAATAAAACAATGCATTTATAAGACATTAAAAGATAAATGTGAAGAATTTTAAGGGGAATTTTAGAGAGAAAATAGGGAAATTATATATTAGGGTACCTTTTTCTAAGGGGAAAGTGCCGTTTAACGGCAGCAATATGAACCTAGATTGGTCCCTGATATATGACACAGGTTAAGGGGACGTTAAACCCCAACTATACGGGGGATATCATTAAGAGTAGGCGCTTCAAAAATGTGATTTTTACGCAAATACGCTTTAAATCCACTATTTTCATGTTATTTGTAAGTAAAAAGGGATTAGTTACATTAAATTATACAAAATCGAAGCCCTAGCCCGAAGACCAGCCTAAAGGGATCTATCATTTAAAAATCACAGCGGACAGTAGGCTGAGATTCCTCTGCCCCTCAAACGAATGCCGTTTTCTGAACAACATAT
>JAUMGZ010228873.1:0-21352 GCA_032359645.1 Pododesmus macrochisma
AAAACAAACTCAAAAGAGAGAGAGAAAAACTTAATAATTTACATAATGTACAGACAAGAAAACGTGTTTAAATCAGAAAATAGAATAAGCATGATATTATTTTTGTCAAGAAAAAAATTAAGAATCATGATGCAATCATGTAGTCGTAATATCTAAATGGACTATCAGGAAGCGTTGCGCTTTAATCGAACCAACAGACAAAATCGCCATATTAACATATCATTTGAGAACATCAATAAGACAGCAATTGAATTACTTAGTATATGTCACGTGACGCCCTGCTTGTAAAATTTCAAAGTACATTTCAACTTGTCATTTGGGACGGTGTACTTTAATTTGATGACATAACTTTCCTTTACATATGACAGTGCTAATATGTCAACTTTTTCATTAATAGTAAATAAAAACTGTCATGATGTTTTATCCATCAATGTGTAAACGCTTTATGTAAATCTATGTTATCCAGAGCACATGAATTTTAGTTTTTGTCACTTTCATCAAGATGTGCAAACACGTTTTAAATGGTTTTGATAACACATGGTGATCACTGATTAAATGTAAATGGCTTTTTGGGGATATTTCTCTGTGTCGGTACAATTCCAAGAGACAAGATAGAACGTTTAGATAAAGACAGACAAAAGATTATCGTAGAACTTTTAGATAAAGACAGATAACAGAACATCGTAAGGCGTCTACAGCTTAGAATTCAGATGACTTGAATTATTGGTGATAGGTTTACTGTAAATAAAAGGTGGCACTTTTTAGATTTTTTTCTTTTCAACAAAACTGTTTTTCTTTCATAGGACTTGGGATTCTTTTAATAAAATTAGGTATAAGTTATATATCGCAATAACGCACACCGGATCCGGAACGAATGTGATGCGCTATCTTTTCCCGCTTAATCTTGTGGTATGACGTACTTATGATTATATTGACCTTTTTTAATTGTAGAGGAAGAGATGTCATAAAAAGTTTAACTATGATGGAAATGAAGATGAAAAAACTTTAAACCAACTGAAGTACGCTACTTATTCAACATTCAATATTGAACGTTGAAAGTTGAAAGTTGAATGTTGATTAAGTAAGGTACTCCAGTTCCCGAAAACACTTTTAATTACACACGTTAAACATGTTTCAGCTGTCACATCGATATTTAAAACATGTTGCAACCATATCTCTGTTTGTATGATTGTCACAGTCTGCTTTGACAAAGACCAAACTTACAGTGCTTACAAATCCCTAGTATATAACAAAATAATACTTCGTGCTAAGCCTATTTGGTCCTCCGCATCTCAGACGTGTGCAATCTGATTTGATGGCTGTATCAATATGGATGAGCTACTGCGATTAAGCATTTTATGATGCTGTATGTTATTAGCCGAATTTATTGCTTTGTTGACATGATAATCGTAGCTATTTTATTTTGATTTGTACGAATGATGCTCTCGAATAACAATGTTATATCGACACTTAATAAAAAAAAATCAGGAACTGTAAAGCTGGGATTGAGATAAAAGTGCAGTTCAATCGTCTGAAATAAGAAAAAGAATAGACATATTGCATTTCTCTGATTTTTTTTTTTTTTTTTAAATAACTAATGAAAAGACTATATTTTCTACCAAGACTTTGAAAAAGCAATATCATGCAATAAATTGTATCAAAGTATAATTATAGATGTCTGCAAGGACTGAATGTAAATTTAAAAAGAGATTTACAAATCTATACGATCCTATTAGAGGCGAGAATTGACGACAAATGACGCGAAGAAAAAAGTGAACGATATTGTCTTGTAGATATATTGAGACAAATGTTAAGTCATAGATACATATTATTTAATGTAAATAAGTAAATTAAAGACACTTTGGCGTCTAAAACGGGAACCATGGGGAACTAATCTTCCCCGAATGCATCTTGTCAACTTGCAATTTTCCGATATACACGTTGACCCACGGGGCGCCTTGACAAACCACCAGGAAGTAATTCACACCAAATCCTCCACCTAGAATACCGGATATACTTAACTGCGCAACTTGGTGACGTCATTAATTGACAGCAACAGCCAATGAGTTGCCAAAGCATTTTTTAAGAGGCAAGCCGTCTTGTAATGGACCGTTATGTCGACATTTATGGTACTAGGTAATTGAAGTTCGTTTGAATTTGTGATTTATTACATAATGTGTCATGATTAATTATTAACTGTTAAGGTTTTAGTAGAATGGTTGACAATGCCGTGTTTAGAATCAGGAGAGGAAGTTTTATAATGTTAGTATTGATTGTTCACCGCACTATCACCTATAATAGATCTGTCAACATTAATACTGTGTATGCATTTTACAAAAATTGGCATGCACCTCCTAGCACAGTAGCTTAATTAACGGAAATAACCTAAACTAAAGCTGCGAATAAAGGACTTTACGAGCAATGATCACCTTCTCTCAAATCTCTCTTCTTTTTTCTTATATTTGATACACGTGCAAGTTGTTGTTATTGTTCGTCTTTTTCGTCCTCTTTTTGTCGTTGTCGTCGTCGTCTTCCTTCTTCTTCTTCTTCTTCTTCTTCTTCTTCTTCTTCAATACTATATTTAGAGATTACTTAATTACAATAATAATACTTATACCCAATGATGAAATAATTACCAGTAGTCCAACAGTTCTTTAAGACAACCAATTAATCGCTATTTTTCTATAACGTGTAACGTAGAAAAGAAGTTTTAATTATCTTTCGTACTCGTTCATACATGAAAGCGTTATTTAATCGATTCTTTGAATATGTAAATAACGATACATATGACAAATATGTATACTTCTCATAATCAAAGCAAATATTTATATACGGAAAGAACAAAAACATATGCTGAATAATAGTTCTCGGTGTTGCGATAACACTGTCGTGGACATTGGTGCCGCTTCGGTATATAAATACAGACCTACGCAGGATGTTAAGCAAACGATACCGTATCATTCGCTGATCGAGAAAACTATAACGTCAGTTACACCAAACGAAACAGCACGCGGGACAAATAGCATCGGCACGCGCCGTAACCATGAATACATATATTGGAACTCTCCGGTAAAAAGAGATGCGATTAGTGTAATGTTTTATTAAAGTTGATGGAAACATTAGTATAATACCAACTAATAGCGGATAGGCTATTTTAAGGACGATAGTTTGGTAATGTTTTATACGATCCATGACTTTTGATTGCCGAAGTCGCTTTGAAGGAAATCTAGTGGAACTTCAAAACTCTACAATAATCACTTTCGATGTTGATGCTGTGTAATTTGTGCGGAAAGAAATACGTCTTAATCAGATCAAACAAAACTGTTACTATTTAGATAAGTTGTGTTATATTGATAGGTCTGTAACGTTTTCACCGCCTCGTTTATTGTATGCCATCAGAATGACCAAGACACATGTTGGGATAAAACGGAATTGAAACTCCTTGTTGTTTGATTTTAACAACAAGATCTTAAGAATACAAGTAAGTCACTCTGATTAAATGGATAAAATGAAACCACGCAACTTTTTTAATTGTCTTTTTCAGAAATGTGGGTGGACCTGTGAATAACGTAACTTGGAGCGATGGATCGCTTTATCTTATAGTTTTTATAAGAAGTTATTGTGCAATATGATTTAAACAAGGTGTTGTTTTTACATATCACGCTGACAAGTAGGATAACTATTGAAGTACATGCCATATTTATGTTTGAAAAAATAAAACTCTTACGACTTTTTGTATGAAATCTGTAAAATTGATCAACGCCAGATTATAAAAAACAAAAGCTGATATACCATCTATAAGTGCATTCTGCTTGAGTCAGCGCACCGAAGGGCACATTGAAGGCTTGATTATTTCAAAAAGACATCGGATATTACGAGAATTGCAATGGCGGCAGAACTAGAGACAAGCATGGACTCCAACTACCCTGGGGACGACCAAGGAGGGTCTTATATCACGGTAGGGCCGCTGTCAGCGAATTCTACTGACTACGACACTGCTGCACCCCCGGGGCACACACCTTTTCAGGTGCCTATTTACCTACAAGCCATTATTATTACGTTTTATTCAGTGACCATTCTACTTTCCGTCGGAGGCAATACAACCGTGTGCTACATAGTGTTCCGAGCGCGTCGTATGAGGACTGTCATGAACTTTTTTATCGTCAGCCTCGCTCTCAGTGACCTGCTGATGGCGGTGTTGTGCATTCCGTTTACGTTTGTCGCAAACCTCATCCTGAATTACTGGCCGTTTGGCGACGTCATGTGTCCAGTGGTTACATTCCTCCAATCAGTGACCGTGTTTCTAAGCTCGTTTACTCTTGTGGCGATAAGCATGGACCGATATATCGCGATTATCTATCCTTTACGCCAAAAAATGTCAAAGAGGCAAACATTTATAGTGATAGCGGCAATATGGACGATTTCTTTCTTGATTCCGATACCGACCGCTCTGACGGCATGGACGCACAGATACGTCAACGTGAGTACGGCTCCCCAATATTGTGAGGAACTTTTCCAGGACCCGACAGCTCGTCACATCTACGGGTCTATGGTCATGGTTTTGCAATATTTTATACCTCTTGCTATTCTCATATTTACATATGGACGGATTAGTGTCGTTATGTGGATGGACAAAACCCCGGGCGAAGCTGTGACGTCACGTGATCAACGCATGTCAGAATCCAAGAGAAAGGTTGGTGTTATTTCAAATCTTTATTTCTATATTTGTTTCAGGCAATTTTCACACTATAAAATCGATTCATCCCGATAGTTATATTTGATGTTTTCCTGATTTTTTCTTCTCATTTTTAAGAGTTTACCACAGTGATATTTTACGTCCATGTATTCATGGAAAAGAAAAAAAACACGTAAGAAGACTTGAAATTGTCCAAAATTAATATATTTCGCTCCATACAAAATACGTACAAATTAGCAGTGATTGATCTTTATCTTAATTCAATTTCATTTAAGATTAATTGCATATCCTGCAGCAAGAATGAGCGATAAAAATTACGAGACACACTTTATTGCTCGAGGACAATGTCCGAGGACGACCTTACTAACAAGAGATGCTAAATAATAATTTCAGTAGGAAACAATTTGTGTAATTAAATAAGACCCCGTATACGAATATTCATCCTTTTGATTTGAATATTTAACTTTTTCACTAAGTTGCCTCGAATATTATGGCACGGTGCGTTCCTTTTTGAGTTTGAAATAAGAAATTCGTAAACCCGTCCTCCAATTATATAACTGTTCCGCTATCCGGTCACATATCTTTAGAAAACGTGTTTACTATTAACTATAAAAATATCTCGTTATCAACTTTTATTAAAACCCCGCCAGTTTCAAGTTTGAAAGAAGATGGCTTGAAAAAAATAGTTCGACTGCTAAGCAATTGATATGGAACCAATTTTCTAGACTGTAAGCACGTGCATGGACCATGTATTTTAAAAATGACGTTCATTTGTTATTATTTATTAACTTTGCGTTGTTAAGCAATTGTATTCGAAATTGTGTTAGCGAACTGATTTCGTTCATATATAGTTGAAAACCTTTGTAATACGTGACTTTTTCATTATTAATTTAAAGGACTAAAAGCGCTATACATGCTCTTTTCTTCTCATCACTTCCTCCGATGACGCTGTGTCGTTTGACTTTTCGCGTTGGTCGCTTTTCGCATTATCACGTTACAGTACTTCTTTTTTTTAGTGTTATAATCCATTAAACCGGACAGTTTACTGCTTTGTTTTCAACAGTTATGATCCGTTACACCGGGCAGATGTTGATGGCTGCTCTGTACTCGCATTTAAGATAAATTTACAACAAAAAACCTCAAACAAACAAACAAAACAAAAAAATCCAACTTTTTCATGATTTGTTTTTAAACATTTTCTGTTCGCTGTGGCATAATGTAATTCTTGATAAAAGAAACAAAAATCTACGTAACTGGCGTGTTGAAAAAATCGAAACAAAAGCAAACACGCAATAGTTTCTTTAAAAGTTCGTATACCAATTCTTTTAAATTAACAAAGCCGTCAGACAACTCGCGATCTTCAATTGAAACGAGAACCCTATCTAAATTGCTTATCTTCAAACCAAAATTGATTTTAAATTAGTATCAAGCTTTATGACGTGATGGCAGCCATTAAAACATTTTCTGAACTTTATTCTTTTAGAATGGCTTCGTGTTATAGGAGTGTGTATTTTACACATGGGACTTTATCAACTTACATAGAAAAGGGTAATGTTGATTTTCAATCATGAATGGAGACGTTTTGATTTAACAAATTTTATTTCACACACCTTAAATATTTTTTTTTCTGGTTTTTAAACTATTCTTGAGGAAAAACGAAACATCAAATTTATATCTTTAAATGCGTTTCATAAAAAGACTAAGGTTAAAGATTAATGACAAGGAACGAAACGTAAACGTCAACGCAACGCCGCCAATGCCTTTGTCAAGGAAATCGCAGCCATTGGTCGTTTTAATGATTTTATTTATACTAGAAATTACATAGAAAATTATGAAATTAGTTTGCCTCTAACAACAGGCAAACAATTTAGTACTTTCTCTGGACGTAGAAGTCTTTATACACAATAAATCAGAAAATGTAACCATACAATGCTGTTTTCTCGTATTGTAAATTAATAATGAAGTCAAATCTAATAACAAGAATGACAGTAGTGATTTAATGTTATTGATATTACGCCGTACATATACAAACAATTACGTATTGGCGACAGCGTCTGACTTGCAATTTGATTTAAAGTAACTTTCACGACTAGCCTTCTGAGAGTATTCAACATGCCTGTCACAACCGTTTTGTTTCGGTGCTGTCTTGCACTTCGACTCATTCGAGTTTTAGTTTTTCGTAATCCACTTTCAATGTTTAGGACTGGGCTTGAATGTTCTTAGAGCACTTTGTTTGAGACGAGAAAAGATGTATGTGGATATTTGAGCAATTACGTAGGCGAATAGATGTGCACTCTCATCAACGTTTATATTGCAACCATATTGTATGTCTGACGTGTGTCACTATAAGCATAGTCTATTAGAAATTAGACTTAAACACTTAAAGATAGCAGCTTCGAACATCTATTAAAAAAGATTAACAAAAGAAGAGACCGTTGATTCTGTTATGAACTTCTTAGCTTCGGCAACTGTTTTTTTTCTTTCTGATTTGAATATCGGTTTTTTGATTATCTTAAAAGAAGAAATGGTAACTTAAAAGCACCAAATAATAAATACAGATACAAGTTTTAGCTTAATATATATGATTCCCCGAAATATACTTTTTCTAGTTTTATAATCTGAATTTGGGCTATGAGTTTGAGCATGGAGCGTAAATTACACCTTTTTCCGAACACGATTCTCGTTTCTAAACATCTTTCAAGATAAATTGAATTACCACTAAAAGGTCAGCTGCTTATCAAAATATTTTCCTTCCCTATTTCTGGACGTGACCTACAAAATGTGCGTGACCTTAACACAGAAAAATAAATAAACAAATACGACCAAGATAGCCTGAAAGTCAAAACTCTTCTGGCCTACAACGCTCTGACGAGAAACAAAGCACAGTACAGAATCAGATTAGCGATACTAATTATTAAAACGGAAACCGTGCACCGGACCCGGAGGTAGCCGTTTATCACGTTAGTAACCCCGCGGTTATTTGTTCCTTCTGTGTCATCAAGACAAAGAATGATAATTAATTATGATACATATGTAAGCGTACTGTTTCCTTTGTGCATCTGTATACGTGATGTCGTTTGTACACAATGCACACTGTAACGTAGTTCATGTTATAAATACACCGTACACGTATCGTAATTTTCAATGATACAAGCGTTAGTTATGGTGATACATAATAATAATTAATACTACGACTTCGTCAAATCACATATAATGAATGACAATTTTCAATGATTGAAAGCCCATTGAAAAGAAACATACACTTGTCAATAATTATTGTGTTTCAATTATGTTAGATATATGTAAATAAGTAAGTATTTTCAACGGTTGCATTTATAAACACTTGGATATACATTGTATACTATTCCGTATAATGTATGCAATATTTGTAAAGTGATTACAAATTATCAACAATTGAAATGTCACTATAGAATTCATTAAGCAGTAGTTGCGATTTTGTGATTTGTAAGCTTGCATCAAAATTGAATAATTTAGACATATGAGGATTAAATTTATACAGTTAGCACCTATTGCTGATATGAACGCATTTGAAGTATACAAATGTCTAAAATAAACAAATAAAATGCAAGTTTTATTGTAGGCATTTTTGCATTATAAGATTTTTAATATAATATGGCTATTAAAAAAAAAAAAAAAAAAAAAAAAAAAAAAAAATTGCAACCAATAAAATCTCAAACCAGTAACACAAGTAGTTATATCCAACTATTATTGACTATGAAACTCATGATATACATAAAATAAAATCGACGACAGCGATGACATTGGCAATGATATGACATCAATGACGTCGCTCACAAAAGAAGAAGAAATAGGTTCATGATTACAAAACAAACAATAGCCACATCAAAAAGTCATCAACGGCAAACTAAGATGCCAATAAAAATACAATAGTTAAAATGACGTCAAACCAAACCAATGAATGAGAGGACCTCGCCCATTACCCAAACCCGAATAAACCATCTCCAAGTCGACTTGAAGGGTGAATGAATAGACAAGACTCGTTTTAACAAAGGCTTGGGAACCAAGGGGTAGAGGGGGTGGGTAAGGGGAATCCTAATGTTAAGGATAACAAGCACACCCCAAAAATACTGAAAAATGACTTAGCCAACAAATTACAAAATTTGAAGAATTCTAGGAGACGACGACAAAGCGGGACTCACAATTTGTTGCACAATATATTTTTCGCATTATACTATTAAGATGCTATGAGTGCATCTTGGTGTAATTACGTTGTGTAATTATACATGAATCACGAGCGTCCGACCTCTATCAAATACACCGGCATGTACATGTATAATATGAACACATGGCGTCGATAAACATTAGTCAATGACAGGTTGTACATGTCCCGCGTTGTAATACTGAGACTTAGGAAATATATATTGCTCATTTTCTGAGACATAAATCGATTTCAGAATTCCATATGCTTTTGTATTCAATGGTTTGGTATGAAGTTGTCATTTGCATTTTTAGTGAAAAGTCACATTTCATATTTTTCACCCCGAGGGAATAATTATTAACCGAGGCGGAAGCGGAGGTTAATAATCAATATATGTTTCCCGAGGATGCAATAAAGGCGTTTTATCTATCCCAATCGACTTTTATGAACATGTTAATATATCATGCACCGGATTCATACATGAAGAAAGGTATAGTTAGTATTGCATGGATTTATAGTTCAATATGCCAAATCGGATATTGGTTTACAGCTTAGGGATTGTGCGTAAAAAACGGTTAATCGTTTTTGGCTATCATAATATCAAAAGGCTCGAATTCACGTACATATATTGATTGCTGTTATTCTATTTCTTTAATTTAGATTTTTGTTTGTATTTTATTGGTATTGTTGACTGCAACGGGTGTTTTCCAAGCAGTTGTGAAAATGTGCTATACAAATTGCGTTGGTTCATATGTTGTAACGCCGTACCCAGTAAGAGTGTTAAACGAAACTGCATATTTCTTTAGACATGGCACCATTCTGTGCGACATAAGAGTTTTCGTCAAGTTTAATATAATACTGACGAAGTTTAATTTGTGTTGAATATCTTTATTAAGTCAAAATTCACATTTTAGAAAAAATAAATGTGTTGCTCTTATCAGTTTTATTAAGAGTGATACTTCTTTGCTTTTTTTTTTAAAACCGATTCTAAAATTAAAGAATAATTTATATTCAACCTCTTTATTTTAACACTCTTCTGATCAATTTTCATGATAATTTTACATCTTTGTTAACCATAATTCGATTAGAATATTATGCATGTGTTGTACTGAACATTGCTATCAGCTTTGTAACCAAATTAGGCCAGTTGTGTCGTGTAAATTCCTTTTGATCTATCAATCAAGTGAGGTGAAACTGATTGGCATTTTAGAAATATTAGCTTGTCAAATATTAAGCCAATTATGTGTACTCGAACAACGTCTTCTCAGTTTAAGGCAATTTACGACTGTGCGCGCGTATTCAGTATAATTCTGTTCAAAGGCAGTAATGTTCTTGTTGATGCATTGATGGGAATTATCAATTTTTCATTGACACAAAAATCTGAAAAACAAATAAAAATATGTTTATGATCTGCAAATTAAGCACACTGCTAACATCAGAGTGATTTAAAGCTATACCTTTCTACAGGACAAGACAATCGGCATCTGAAGCCGAGATGGAAGCGAACACAAACAGCAATCCATAACAATCAATATTTCATCAGGGGATTTATGTAATCAGCTGTTAGTCGTGAGTTGTAACACGAATGTAATTACGGCTTAGTATCTCCGAAATCCCCAGAATAGATCTAGTCCATTCATAAAATATCGTTTTGTGCTTAAACAATCATTGACTGACCAGAGTTACTATAATACGAGAATTGCTCCCGTTGATAACGTTGTACATATAATAGCAAACACCTGTAGTTGCAAAGAAGAAGTATATATTTGTCGTTAAGACTATTTTGATACTCCCCAGCTTGCGTTAATGCATGTTTAGTGCACTTGTACGACAGTGTAGCACTCGTTTCATTAAGGAATGTGATATCTATTCATCGCGTTGACCGATTGTATCTATCCTAATGAGATTACCCCTATCCGTGATTAAGGGTGACCTGTCTTTCTCGACAATGACGGTTATTACTCTCAATGGGACATTATTACACAGAACGCATCCTTTATCTTGAACGAGAACACAGAAATATTGACTGGAGAGTAGTATTCAATTTATATTATAGCGTGGCATTGTCTACAACGAAATAAATGACAATGTGTGATTTCAATGAGCAAAAAGCTGACATACTATGATACCCACATTTCTTACAGAAATAGTAATGTTATGAGATACATACTTCTTTCAATTTTCATTCTAAACAATATTTGATGGTCAATTTTAGGAAAAATCTGACCGTGTTCAAATTTCGCGAATTTGACGGTTTAAAAATAGGTGAATATATGTTTAGTTGTACTCGTATGGTCCTTTTTCATTCATGTTTCACGTACAACATTAGACACGAGCTAACGTTATGGGTGTGTACGGTTTGAATCTCCAACGAATCCCTCTCATCTCATGGTATTTTTCTACGGAAACGTACTGGGGACATATTGGAATACAGGAGTCTTCTTAATTTCGCGATTATTTATTTCTCTAAAACGCTTCCATACGTTTCAACCTACAAATTTGTATTGTTTATAAGTTGTTCTCTATCGTATCTAACCTTAAGAACACTTACATTATATAAAGGTTTGTAAAAATATATCTTGTAAATACAAAATCTTTACCAATCTTAATAACTCTCAAGACGGCTGTCCCATAACACTCCTCTGGATCTAAGAAACAAGTACAACTTTGAATTGATACCCTTTCCGTATTGTTTTATCTATAATAACCATGGCGTTTTTACAGTTTATACCTTAAGTTCAAGCTATTATGGACAATCAGTCAGTCAGTGATATAGCGTGTGTTTGTCAATTATATACCGTATATATGTATAAATACTCGTTCAAGAAAGATTTGATATTGGGAAATGTGAGTTCGACTGACCTGCTGCAATGAATAAGAATTAAAGAGGTGGAATGTCTGTAAAATGTGTTTCTGATGTATAATCATACCTCTTGTTTGCTTGACTTAATATAATATCACAATAACAGATAGCATTATATTATAGAAATATATGCATGGGTTTTTCAGCACGATAACGCGTAGCTTTATTTTCAAGAAATATTCATGGATCTTACCTAACATTACCATTCGTAGATATATCATTCTTATTTGTTTATAAATCCCTGTGGCATGGAGTCAATTGTTCCCGTGCGTTTATGCACAGATCAATTCTAGAGTGAATAGTGTTCATGTCCAATGCCGGACACAAGAAATGATATCTGATCCCTAGAAGGAATACGCACTCACGAACAGTGTGTACTTTATATATCAGTTTTTACGATATATTTACATTCTGTGATAACCATAACATTGCGTCTGATTATTGATACAACCAGAGAACGTAGATTCAAGTGCGCAATGAGACATACAAGTGTGCAATGAGACATATAAGTGCGCGATGAGACATGGCTGTTTATGATTAAAAAACATAACAATTACAGTTTCATTAAATGTATTTAATAAAATCGTTTTTGGTATTAAAAAATAATGTTAAAAAATGACGTCACTCTTTTTTTACACGACACTATACCCTCTGAACGTACTATATTTTCTTTCTTAATTGACAAATTGCAATTGCAAATAAAGTCGCCATAATAGATAATAAAATTAAACAACAACAACAAAACAAATAATAAACAACAACAAAAACAACAACAATAACAACACAAAAACAAAAGCAACGTTTTGAATTAAAAACTCAACTCTATATATATATTTACATACATAATTACTTAACTTAAAACTACGCACACACGCAGGGGGTTGCAATAACACAGAGGGAGCCACTACAGGTATCAACACAGGGGAAGGCACCATATAGGATGATGGGAGATATATTTTACTGCCATTTAGTAAAACATATGCTTGTTACATCACCTATTTAGTATAGCTTATAAACTTGAATCGATTAAGATAAAATCTACGGTTTAACGGTATCTAATGTCAGCTGAACGGTATAAAGCAACATTAAATTTGTTATAAAGCTTTACATCGGAAACCTTAGGCAGTTAAGGGTGTTAGAAATACATAACGTTCTCTATTGCATGATTACGGTCACAATTTTAGACGTTTGTAAGGAATGGAATCGCTTTATTTCTTTTTGTTGTCGGTTAATATTAGAGTAAATTGTTTTAGGGGCCATCCATAATTATCATCCTTTTTTCAAAGTCTGCAAACCGCACGCTAGGGGTAGAGGGTTTGTTTTTCATCATTTTTTTGCACGCTTAAAATTCCGGATATCGCAACTTTTCAAAATCTGAAACTTTCTGGCTCTTTTAAATTTCCTATAGTGGTCTTTAAATCTCGTTTGCTAGAGCGTTGTTGATGACCTTGTGTACATTATTTGAGAAATGGCACAACAACAAACGTTGTTTGACACAAAAAAAACATCAAGTGAATACATATGTATTTAATACAACAAACCGCGGTATGGTAAAGGATGATGTACACTTTTGCAGGGGCGGGGGCTTTAAAAAAGCGTGCTGTTTGCAGACTTTGGAAAAAGGATGATAATTATGGATGGCTCCTTATACATTACGGGTCCTAAATTATACAGAAGATATTTGAAAAGTGGAATGTAAATAGACGTCTTAGATTATCTACAAGACAAGGTCACATGTACAAGCAAGGCTTACAAGCATATAAGGACTGCTTTATTCTATTAATGAGGGAGATGTTGCGCCTCGTTTGTTTCTATCACGATAAGCTCTGTTTACTGCGGGTTCGAACCACTTTCTACGGTAAAGTTTATGCAATATTACGTTCGGTCTAGGGTCAACGATTGGATTTCATCATACAGAGTAGTACGAATGTAATACCATTTATGATAAAAACGTCACTCGGAACACATCCGACGTACGGTTCAATCTGATCGTTTCGCCATTTTACGTCGCATGCTGGAAAAAAGACTCGGAAGTAAGTGTAAGAATACTGCTCGGTTTGAGAGGTTAAGCGGAGGGATTTGAAATAATGAGGCAGTATGTAGATCTGGTAAACGTAGTTAATATGTGAACTTCTTTTCAAATGTGCAAATATTGTTCTGTTGATAATTTGATGTTTTGGAAAACGGTAAACCAAAACGATCAATTTCATGTTAACAAATATTTCATTTATTAAAAATCAAAAGTAGTTCATACACGATTGCTACTTACTTACTTACTTACGAGGTTATTTCGCGGAAATAGCCGAGTGTGGTACGAATGACGTACGATTGATGGGTATCATCGATCGAGGTGTTCCGAGTGGTGGATGAAACACAGGTTGCATTAACGGAGATGCATCATACAAAAATAAAAAAATAAATGAAAGCGAAGCAAAATATTTGTTTTGTCTGCGATTCCATGATATCTACAGCACAACTGTTATCAATAGATGGTTGACATGGAATACCGTAGATGTTCCAAGTGTCGTTGTAATTGATAGGCAACTGACCCATGAACTCGTATCAGCGCTGTTTTGTGGCTTCTTTGCTTGATTTTCCTAAAACTATTTGTATTGGAATTTCAATTTCTTTACACAATTAACTTATGCTATATTAGGAACTAGATTTAATTCAGCTCGAATTTGTATATATACATCGACCCATCTGAAGAACCATTCAATATATACATGCTGGCGTTTCCACGTAACCATTCCGTACATATGCACATACATTCTATTGAAGGTAATTGAACGTACAGTCCCAACATGCTGGGTTCGTAATAGGAAAATCATTTTTAAAAGGTCTACTTGACATTTTCCACCTTAAAACATCTGCCTTGTTATGAGCGATATACCATGGTATCGGAAATTGATTAGATTCAAGCTGTTCTTATCAACGATATATTGTTCAGATCGAATGCAACTGACAAAAAAACCCAATGTGAACAACCTTTTTTCTTTCTTAAATGTCACCGAGAAATTCATTTTATTGTCTTTTTTTTAAAGGTTCAATGAAATTACATTTTCAGTTTATTGGTTTGATTTTTTGAATTATTTACTATGTACAATGTATATGTAACATTCCTGCGAAGTATGCATTAGGCCAAAAATCAAAAATATTCGTGTTTTTCCTAATCCGACCGACCCTATTGTTATATACCTACCCTAAAATATTTATAACAATGTTTAGACAAACAATTTTAAAGTCGCAATCCTTGCTCCATATCGCTAACTAAACAAAATTCTGCCTTCCTCCATACCCTAACTTTATTTTGAGTGTTGGTGAAACAAATAATTTTTTCTTTGGTCTTATTTGATAAATACATATTTTCGTAACATAAATTTTAAGGAGTCCGAAGAGTGTTCGGAATTTCACTAAACCCTCATCATTGTGAAAGTAAGTCTTTATCGGAGTATACTAGATGTTGACGAAAACACCCATAGTCACTTGTATATTTTGATCTCATTAAAAGGTCTCCCATCTTCTTTTACTAAGAAAACGCAGCTGACGATTAACTCAATGCCTGGTTGACTCGGTGTCATAATTATGTGACCGAGCATAGTATAATGCTATACTGTCCGATTTTTGTATTATCGTCCAACGAGACTGTCCTTGTTACAGGAAGACTCTGGCTTGACAGGACACAAAGTAGGTAAAGGTCGAGACAACATTTCATACAAAAACGCTCTAAATAGACAATCTATCAAACTTCCGTTGTCTTCGTAAGGTCATTCATAAACGAAGTCATGACAACCATTGTGTGAGGTCATTCATAAACGAAGCCATGACAACCATTGTGTGAGGTCATTCATAAACGAAGCCATGACAACCATTGTCCAGTTCTACATTTCTAAATATTACTTTACTTATAAATTCATGTATGATAAGTATGAATGATCTACAGGGTAACATTGCGTGTTCTCGCCCACATTTATCATATTCACTTGGTGATGATTTCATCATATTTACAGACGATGGAATACTTAACTGATTATGACACGAGATACAAAATTACCTTACTTTATACATAATTCAACCAACAAGTCACACTTCTCGTAATCACTTCAGCGTCTATGCATAATATGCTTTTAACGCATTCATTGAACGTACAATGTTTTGCCGTACTGTTACTCAATATGCAAATTAATTACTTTGAGCATGTATAGTCGCCATAACTGAACTTGCTTCTCTTCTTGTTTAATCGTATCTAAATTCTTATTTCAATATGTTGTTGTCAACATAAACATTTTTCGATTTAAAAAAGAATGCTTACAAGAGAATGAGAAGAAAATAGTAATGGCACTACAAGAGATGAGTCAATGTTCCCCGTATACGAACTACAGATGCGACAAATATTCCCCGTACATGAACTACAGATGAGTCAATGGTCCCCGTACACAAACTACATATGCGTTAATGTTCCCCGAACGTGAACTACAGATACGCCAATGTTCCCCGTAAACGAACAACAGATACGTCAGTGCTCCCCGTACACGAACTGTGGATACGTCAATGTTCCCCGTACACGAACTACAGATATGTCAATGTTCCCCGTACATGAACTACATACGCGTCAATGTTCCCCGTACACGATCTACCGAGATGCGATAAATGTTCCCCGTACACGAATAAGAGATGCGTCAATATTCCCCGTACACGAACTACCGAGATGCGATAAATGTTCCCCGTAAACGAATAAGATATGCGTCAATGTTCCCCGTGCACGAACTACAGATGCGTCAATGTTCCCCGTACACGAACTACCGAGACACGTCAATGTTCCTCGTACACGAACTATACAGATACGTCAATGTTCCCCGTACACGAACTTCAGATACATCAATGTTTCCCGTACACGAACTACAGATACGTCAATGTTCCCCGTACACGAACTACATATAAACAACGTCAATGTTCCCCGTACTCGAACTACAGAGGCGTTAATGTTCCCCGTACAAGAATTAGAGATGCGTCAATGTTCCACGTATACGAATTAGAGATGCGTTAATGTTCCCCGTACACGAACTACAGAGGCGTCAATGTTCTTCGTACACGACTACAGATGCGTAAAAGTTTCTCAAATTGTATCTGATCGCACCGTCGTACATGTACCTTGTCACTAAGTAGCGTGTACGGTGTACTTCCCGATTACTTTTGCATTCGAATAAGTTAACTCGCATTTAAGAGGATACATTTGTCGAAATTCGAGCCTGAATATAACACCATAGCATAGGCATATCTTTCTTTTGATGGTGTGCAATCGTTTATTTTCCTATCCTGGCACAATGACGTGTTGCTGGTTTTACATTGAAATGGCTTCAATGTGTTCAAACAATCTAGAAAAACATAGAAACAAAATCAAAGAATGACCAGAAAAAGATTTCGTATAACGTGTATAAAGAAGCCGGCTTATGCATGAAATATGTTTTCTGAAAACAGTTCAGATATTTCATGTTAAAATACCACCAAAGCACAAAATTACTGTGACTTTTGCAAAACATTTAATGCTATCTTAATGCGTCTTTCTTTGATTCGGCTGCGTCACGTGCCACGAAAGGGGGCTTTACAACACATTAACTCACAACAGAACGACATCTCGTACAATCCTTCTATTCATATCTGAACAAACAATCACACTTGAAAAACGGCACCATAAACCATCCTTTTATCATAAAGTACATCTACAATCTTTAACCAGGTTCTTCGGAACATTTAGTTCCGCCAAAATGTCAATTCTGCTCTATGTAGCAAGTCTATTGAGTGTCTGCGTGAACAATGCCAAATCCCAACGATTAAGGTTTTTGCATTCGTCATCAGTCTGTCCCGAGAAGTTCAGGGTGTTGATGACTTTGGACAATTCAATTATGAGCATTACGGGCGTTTTCTGTAATCTTTGTATTAACTACTATCCCTATTAACTCGCTATATATTAGTAGACGCTGGACAGACCAGTTTGCGGTCAGACAATATTCAATTTGCTTAACAAATAGTGCACTTTTGTAGACGCGCTAAAAGGCAAAGATCATGCGATGTTTCAACAGTAGGTCAGTAAGTTACATATTTCATTTAGGTTTTGCGTAATCATTTACATTTCGGGGATTCACACCTTCATTACAGCATATGCTTTTTAGGAACTAAGGCCAAATATAAATTAAATTGTTTATGGACACAGATAATGATAAAAAAAATTCTGAAAGACATAAAATTCCATATTAAAATATTCAAAATACCGTCTTGACGTTTATAATTATGCAAATATATATTTGCGTTTTCTACATATATACCGGTAAACATCTATCTTTAGTATAAATAAACAACTTTCAATTGTTTATCTATATATGTTAATATTACCTTAAATTACAGTAACAAGAATACTGACTTTTTCGACCCCATTTAATTATAAATTGTATTTTTACTGGTCGTTTTGTTGGAGGCATTCGACGACCCATCCGCGAAAACAGAGAAGATTAAATCTTAGCGAAAATAATGGAAATGCATTTTATGTTCATCGATTCTGACATACTTGTTTTTGCATTTGGTGATTTGTCAATTTATTTTGTTCTACTGACATATTAATCCTTGTTTTTAACATATTGAATGGTTACCCAAAAATGGGTGAAGTTTTTTGTCTTTTAAGTTGTAAGCGCAACAGTGTTAAAGGCTCGCGTATCTTAAATCAAACTAGAAAATGTTTAAACTTATCAGATGTATTCATTCTCCGTGTCGTTTAGAAGGGCAAGACTATTCAATCTTGTAATGGATAATGACAAAAAATTGGATTTGGAGAGATTTTTTTATTTCCAGATTATGTTTTAAAGAGAAGATGATTCAATGATTAAACCACCAAATTGTTATGGCTTTGTCATTTCACCAATAATGGGTTTTTTAAATTTTCACGCCAGCTATAATCAACAGATTTTTATGTTTGTAGCCTCGTTTTAACATGATTTACTTTCCCTTCAAATATAACAGATCTACGATGGTACCTATTACTGTCACGTCTTAACAGCCTTGACGGATGAGGAATAGAATTATCTTCAACGCTTTATTTTTTTGATTTTGAAATCAGAAGAAACAATTTAAAATATCAATTATACATGCAAAAACGAAGTGTAGACTTGAGCTATAAAGCCACTTGGTCTTAAACAAATTCAAGAACGATAAATCTATTTTAGAAATAATTCAGGTTTTGGTTTTTGTATGCAATTTCCACTAAATCACACTTTGTTACACATTCTCAGAACACTACTAGTACAGTCTCAAGAAATCCATTTATACATTGTATGTGCATTACTGAACATTTCGAAGTATCCCTAAATACGTGTATATCATCAACAAAGCGTATTGCATTTATTAGCAATTTTCCCTGACACAAAGACAATATATTCAATATAAGAAACAAAAACTTAAAATAATAAAGACCAGGCAATACCCAAGGTGAAAAGGATGAGGCGGCGAGCGAAATTAAAAAAAAATTCTAGTAGTTTTTTTGAGTGCAAAATATTTTTTCTTCTAGAAAAGTAGTTATGTTATGAATGAATCAGTTAGAAAAGTCGGTTCTTGCAGTAATCCTATTATAATTTGTAGTTATGCAAACACCTTTATAAAACTCTGTACGGGCAAAGGTATAACTATAATATCGACTTTGCTCTGTTTTGTTGGGGTAGTTCATCTTATGTGATGAAACACCGAACTTCAACATGGGGTAATGTATCGTCGTTCCTCACTTTTTTGAAAGCAATTAACCAAAGGATAGTCCTCTTTCCAATCAGAACAAAATATTTGGTTGTATTTTCATACCACTTTCCCACACAGACACAACAGCAGGACTTAAGACTACCAACTCTACAGCACAGAGTAACACAGACGAGATTCATATTTCTATATAAAGGGTTTGAGGGCCTGTTGCCAGGTATTTATCCATTCTAAATTTTAAGAATTTCAAAAAGTTAAGATACACATAAAACTTACAAAATTCTAAAATGTCAAGCTAAAACTCAAACTGATAACTACACATGGAACAATAGTCGTCCCACAAAAACAACTTTCGCAACAGAACTATTAATTAACTCGTTTTCTACCAGATCCACCATAGAATGGAATCAACTTGAGACGACTTGTCACAGCAACAGCGGTCGACATTTCAATCAGGCACTGGAAACTATCAGGTTGACTAGGAAAGCGCACTCCATAATCCGTGGCATTAAACCCAACTAGTTTACTCACTTTACTGCTACGCGCATACACAAATACATGTACAGATATAGATACACAGAGAACAGTGGTCCCCGTGATTAAACATTCATTTTCGTTTGCTTTTTCTATAAGCCGGAAATGAATGTAGTTGACTAAAATCAGAACAGAAACGGACGTAATATTCCGGAAAATGGATGACAGTACAGCACTAAATCCGGAAAACACCGGCAAATGATAAAAAAAATCTAAAACTAAAACAAAAGGAGTGGCGATTCCGTCGAACAAGATATAAATTGGTATGGCCTCACAAGTATATTATCAAAGTACATTTTTTTTGTTTTGTGATATCAAATGCCGTGTCAATTCATTAGTTAGTATAAGGTATACTTAATAACCTCGTTCGCTGTCCAAACGTGAATATTCGTATTAAACATGTTAGGATATTTCAGAAAACTTCTTTTTATAAACTTTAAACATCTATTATATTGGAATTTTGCAATACAAACGATAATTCTCTAATGGCAAAAAAACGTGATATTGAGAATATTTGTTTCAAGGTTCAATAACCTACTAAAATGTGCAATATATGTAACTTTATCCAAATGTGTGTTTGTTTCGAATACATCTCAAAGGCTTTGATTTTTATTTATGTACCTTTCATCACAATGATTCAAACCAAAAAAACCCAATATATTTTCGTTATTGCATTTGCTTGATCAAACTGATCAATCTAAACCTATACATTTTCTCAAGCCAAGTAATTCTTCCATATCAATAGAATAATGTCAATTTTTTTTTAAAGCATTCTGTGTAAAAAAAAATGCGAACATTATTCTTTATTTTCTCTGTTTGATGTCTGTTTCCACATTGATAAATGTGTCCGACACTTTCTCGGTATCACGTGCGGATGAATAGTTACGGAAGTACAATTCTCTTGGAAGCTTGTTCTGTTTTCTTGCGGCCAGTGACAGGTCATATTCATTTTGACGCTTGTTCATTTCGACAAAGTACTATACAAATGTCACTGCGAACCAAAAGAGTATGATTTATTGGTGTCGCGCGGAACTTTATTACTCGAACTAGCTGTTTTATTCTTGCACACACATGATCTTTGTATATATATTTTTGCAACCATAAACTTATGAGTCACAATTGTCTTAACTGGGAAAAATCATTTTAAAATTATTTATGAAATACATATTGTTACATATAGTCACCGTACAGCTACCATTCACAAACAAAATCATTATACCCATAAAAATATCGACATATGAACGCATGCACGAACGCACGCACGCAAGCACACGCACGCACGCACACACACACACACACACACACACACACACACACACACACACACACACACACACACACACAC
>JAUMGZ010228874.1:0-11126 GCA_032359645.1 Pododesmus macrochisma
GTTGTGATAATGGTACAACAAAGATTCAAAATAATCACATGTGAACATTAGGCAAATATTGTTATAACATTACTGAATCAGAGCATACACAGTAACTACGGTAAGGGAAATTATTATAAAAATTAAAATAACAGAATATAACGCCCCCATTCATGCGACACTAGTTTCTGTCGGGAAGTCATATATAACAATGTTTGAAGGTTGAGCCTAGCGTTCATTTAGTATCCTCTATATATTGCTATGATCAACTATACCATAACTTGTAAGCAACTATGTTGTAAATGCAGAACTCCTGAATAATCCTGGGAGGAGAATAGTTGTTATTTCAGTTGACAACCATCAAAGTGTATTTCTATGTATTTCAGGGGGCAATGGTAGGAAGTTCTTCGGCACTTATATTTAACTTATGGATAGGAATAGGTTCACAACATTACGGTACACCGGCATATACATTGCCACCAAATCCCATTGATGGCTGCTTCATGAACCGTTCACATTTTCCATGGAACCACTCTTTTACCGAGCTCAATTCGACCTTTAATGTGGCAACAACAGCTGAGACATATTCGAATAAAACCGTAATGGTGGATAATCAAATGTAAGCTTTTTACACAAACAATCAATATATATATATATATATATAAAGATTATACCATTCATCGAAAAAATACATTAATACCATCAAATACAAGAAAAAAGGGCCATCAGAACAAAATACGTTGACAAACAAACAATAAGTCAACAATGGAAAGAACGTAAAACAGTAAAAATGACAAACCAAGACGACATTTATAAGACATTAGGGGCCAATAAAAGTAAAACGTGGTACGCACACAGAAAAAAGAACAAAAATACAATTATTAACTAAAAAAGAAAACATCACGAATTTCTATCAAAAGCGAGAAGCGAAACCAGAAAGGGAACACTATGATATGACTTAGTATTTGATTTATCTAAGAAACTTTTCAGTTCGTTTTATTGGAGTTCTACGTCCCTTTCAACACATGCTTAGGTCAAATCGAGACGGTCTCTGCATGTAATTATGATGGCGGCAATTTCATTGAAATATCGCACCGAAGACAAATCGACATGATACTTAATTCGGTCAGTCACATTATCCTGACACCGAGCAAACGGGTCTTTCTACCCAGAGTGCTTAACAGGTAACGAGAAGATTACTTATGTTTAACGTCTTAGGTTTGACATGTCCGGAGATCGAATCCGCGCCTCCCTCATACAAAGCGAGCACTCTAACCACTGAGCCAACGCGACAGCCATACCCTTCACATAGAAATGATTGTACAAAGGGCGTTTGTATAGACATATTTTAAAGGCCACTCAAGGATTGTTGCAATCATGTTTCTTGGTATTGATAATACAAGACATTGTCACTCGTACTTATATATTCAATTTCTAGTCACCTGCATTCACACAAAACACGGAAATGATGCCCGTACGCTCTCATCCTAGTAAAGGAGAGCGAGTCTGACTAAAAAGTTGTATATTTGCAATATCTTATGTTTTAAACCGGTGTAACATAATAAAGGTTAAAATTCAATAACGTTTTATTTATAATGCTAGCGGTTCCGCAGGTGTCGTGAGTTACCTATATGACTTGTCGTATGTATGGTATGGTCTGACTGGATTGACCCTCACTATCATCATTGGAATTCTGGTCAGCTGTTTAACAGGTTTGTACGTGTTGCTTATAAAGCGTTAGTTATGGAATACATAAAGGCTATTCTATGTTTGATGATGAACGTTTATATTTCATCGAGTGGGGTTGCTATTTTATATATATATATACGACTCGAGATGAAATATAAAAGTTATTCATCATCAAAAAGATAATATTTTGTTAATTACATTTCAAATGTTTCATTACAACATTGCTCTTAAGCCACATTACGTTATAAAATGTGTACTTTTCAATGTCTATAATGTCCTTCAATGTCAGTATTTTCACTAAGTGTGACCCCTCATTTGTAATATGGTGAGGTTACATCAGTTATGTAGTACCGTAAATCGCAACTTTACATCCATATACAAGTAATCTATTTTCTTTGAACATCACAAAGTGAGAAGAAATAACACTTGTTAATGTGATAGTGGATTGGTAGAAAACCTCTAATATGCGTTCGTTTATATGCTGTTGGTCTAGTATAGTATAGTTTCTGTTGCTCTGTTATACTAGTTTGTCGAGATGTCGTTGATTTCTATGCTCCGATTCATATCTCGTGATATCTCTCTGTTTCTCTTTTGTTTTGTGGACATGCAGGACAAAACAGGGGGCATTACGTGGAGCCTGAGCTGATAATACCATTCTGTAGACGATTCTGGGGATTAACTCTGGATAGGGATTGTAGCACGCATACTTACCAACCTACAAAATTGTCAGAAAGGGTAATTATATTCAGGTTGGCATTTTACAACAACAAAATTAAAACTTTATCAAACGAATTGAAGAATAATATGAATTATAATACTCGTTTTAGATGTTAATTTCATATTTTAAGCAAATTGCAATATGGCATTCTGTCAAATATTATTATGTTTTATTATTGTTGATCAAACTTAATTTTTTAAAATATAATTAGTCTTATCACTTTTTCATTCTAATTTGTTGTTTTAAAATAAACAATGTTGTTTCATTCTTTTTCAACAGACAAATCAACAGCAAGATACTGCAACTTAGTCGGCGACTTGTCTGTCGGCGTTATAGCGCACTACCAGAAGACACAGATTGAAGAAAAAAACACGTTTTCTTGAACGTTTGATATTAATTCATTTTTTTAACAACTTTCATTGTTTATTCTTTGTTTATGAATAAATCGATAACCCATTACTTAGTTTTGACAAACACCAATGCTTGGACTGACATATTGCACATCATTTTTATCATAAAATAATATGATTCTCTTAAGCGTTCTTGGCAATTAATTTTTAATTTGCTAATTCAAATCTGATTGTCTCTCAAAAGCATTTTTCTCAAGAACACTAGTTGTTATGAATCTTCTAAAAAGAAATGATCTAGCTGTGAGTAAGTAGCAACGTGTTATTTTGTTCCGGGTTCAATGACAAATTCGAAGACATTTATGAATTATGGACTAAAGAGGACTGACTTCATGCTTACCTGAATTCTGAACTGATATTTTTCCTCAATGCCATATCATTTCTTCTTAGAAATAAATAATCAGACTTTTGATTACATAAAGTATACATTATATAATATCATTTCTGCTGAGTTCTTCTAAAAACTGGGTTGTCAAAAAAAAAAGTAGAGCGTTCGCTTCGTGCTGGTAGGCAGTGGGTTCGAATCCGAGCCGCGTCAAAACCTAAAACGTTAAAGTTACACTGCGTACATCCGCTTATTATTTCCAAATTTTTGTGTCGATCAAGGCTTCACCTCTAACTCGATTGCTTCCAAACTTCGTAATTTTGCTACAAATATCAAATACAAGGTCTCTGATACGAAATTTCAGCACTATCCGTCGTCATTTTTAGTTTTCCCTCTTTAAGACTATAACAAAATGTCCAAAAATATCTAAGATTTGCTATCTAGTATGTTTTAGTATATGATATATAGGCAAAAACTAAATGGGATGACGGATTATGCTGATAATTGGTAGAAAGTTTGTACTTAGTGCGTTAATCAAAATTAATAAGGTTTGGAAACGATCGGTCATTAATTAAAACCCAAATACATTGAAGACCTAATTCTTCGACACCGTATAGGCACTATTCTCATTCCCTGTTAAGTGCTCAGCATTTTTGGACAGAAAAAGGACTGGTTGGTTCGGTTTCAGGATAATATGACCCAGGGAAGTGTCTTGTCAACGTGTCTGCGGAGATATTTTCTGTTAGACAGCACTACAAAGTCGCAATCAGTGCGCACTGTTGCAAGCAGACACCGTCTCGATATAACCCAAACATGAGCTGAAGGGACATAAAACCCGAATAAAACAAACAAACCGAAACAGATTTACAGATGAATACATTTCATATTCTTTTTTTTGACTGCGCGTACATCCACATTTCGGACTTGACCATTCTAATACTACCAGTGGATGGAATGGCCCAAACAATCAGACTTTCTTACCTCCCCTTTGGGCTCCCTGCTTTTGTTTATCTTGGTCTATTCTAGACTCACTACTCTTGGGTGTCCGTTGATGACGGTCGATTCGTAGCAAGGCTTGGGGTTTTAAACCACGTCCTCTCTCACAGAAAATTGATTGTCACCCCTCGTATATATATATCATATTTATTGACGACCCGTTCTTAGTTTGCAAAGTATGTATATGTAACATTTCAATGGGCGGGTTGACGTGATGGCATAATCTTAATAAATTTACAACCTTAATTTCATTACAAATCTCATGACGTATCGATAGAATGGCGGGTTGGTGGATACGCTATAAGATTTAATCAATTTTCAAGTATTTCAATTATGTTAAAATCTTAATTTTGTTCAATTCTAAACACGAAACCATGTTAAGAAGACCAATGGCGAAGACCAAACGTATCAAAGATTTACTTTGAGTTTTGACCATTAATGTTTCGGTCAAGTTGTCGAAGGAACATATAACACCGATTGGAAGTCGTATAGCAATTTTGCTGTTCCAGGCGCCGAATGTTTTCCCAAGGTTTAGTTGTCCCATACCTATAATGGATCTGGAGTTATTTTAATAACGATCGAGGTCCTCTAAGCGTGAACGCTTTGTAAAGGCCACATGACTAGAAGATGTTTTGCTGCGTTTCTTCTTGAAAATAACTTGTGCACATTAGATGACCCTATAGATGACCCGGGTGTCATCTTGAAAATATTTGTCATCACTTCTTAAAGTCATAGGAACATGGAACTTTCACTATCGTCCTCATCTGTACATGGACATTTTAATGATAATTATTATTATATTAGGGTCTAACGTCACGTCCAGAATATTTCACCGATATAGCGACAAAAGACCAAAGGAGAAAAACCAAAAGATAGGACAGGAAGAGAAGCGGCGACAGGAACGGGAAATGAAAGTAATAGAGATAGTTCAGAAAAAAGGACGAGCCCATGCAATGGCCCTTCCGCTTACTCTTATCGAACTTTACATGGGGAACTTTATCGTGCCAGGGGGTTAAAAATCCCTGTACACGGGACCACCGGCTTAGCGTCCCCTCCGAAGGACGTGCAGATCTTTGTCTGGCCTCTACCCTTCAACCTGTCTGATTTGGGTAACCTTACCAGAAACACAAGTTCCCGCAAGCATAGCTCTCTAGGTCATCGAGACGCGCAAACCTCATTTTAATGATAAACACTTAGGCGTGTAAAGTTACCGAAATTGGTCGATGATGACCAGTTTCAATATAGTGTATTTATGAAATGTAGTTACTTACTTCATTGTTACTATACAAACATGTTTTACAGTGTTATGAAAATTTCGACAAAATTTGTAAAAGTTGTAATTACTATATTAACTATGTATTTAAATCGTTGTGAAATAAATAAAGTATAAACTTTAAATAATGTCAAAGTTTCCCCTGTTTTGAGCTTGAAGTGGTCGAGCTCTACCATTTTAACAAAAATGTAACCCTCTTATCCGAAGGATGCCTCCCACTACTTTGGTCTGAATTGACAATTTGACGTCCAGAAGTTAAAAACTAGAAAACGTAACAAATATGTTGAATCTAATTGACCAAAACATGAATACATGTAATATATTATTCAAATCACGTTCTCCCCTTGAATAAACGCGGTTATGAATGCAACAAGGTCATCACGTTTATGTGAAAGCATCACTTGTGTAGACACAAACGTGTTTTTTTGTTATTAATTTTTCCCAAACTGTCTACCCATATGGGCTAATTCCCATCATTTGAAATAAAAAAAAAGTAAATCCCCTTCAATACAGAATGCGTCCTACCTAGTTCAGTTGGTTTTGACTTTTACCCTCGAAACGCTTTACCTTATTTTGACCCCAGGGTCACGCCACTTGCTTCCCAATGCCCCAAGTTACTACAAATGCAAGCATTTAACCTCTTTACCTTCTAGTTTAATTAGTTCTGAAATGTTTGTTTACAAATTTTCCCCACAGTGCCCTAGCCCATCATTTGAACACACTTGAATCCCCTTCACCTAGGGAACCTTAATTTCCAACTTCAATTGGTTAACAATTTTCGAGCGGTTTTAGGAGTCCACCTTGGACATTGAGTACAGATTAATTTAACACTGTAACAACTTAATAAACATTATTATTACTTTTATAATACAATGTTTTACATGAAAGTTTCAATCGACCAATTAACTGCAAATATTGCGTGGAAACACTTGCTTAAAACGTGAATTTGTATCTACGAACAAAACAACACAACATACATAAATAGGATATTTTTAATCTAACCCTCTGAATTAAACGACTCTGAGTGGAAATTTATGTACAATACATTAATTTTTATGAAGTGAATTTGACTTGAACACCCACAATTCAAGGTCAATACGAGCCTTTACTTTCGTAGCAAGGAACTACAACGTGAGGTTAGTCAATATCACCAGGCCTTGTACCATGTTTCAGTAACAATGAACTTTTTGCAGTTATTGAACCCAAACCAAACTCATCCGAGTTTCCTCTAAATTAACTTTGGACAATATGCCCAGTTTGACTAACTTAAACCAATTGAAACCACTAAAACAAAGAATATTTTTGGGAATCGATGAAACAATAACACATTTCGACCTTAAACTTCTAACTACGCCACCCATAACCAACAAGATTCTTCTTTTTTATTGCCAATATGTAGAAGTATATCAAAATCAGCTGATATACTTCGAACGAAAATTACATCGAACGAAATTAGAGATTGTGTTACAAACACCTCTACTATATATCCCGACAAAGCATTCGGGAAGTGTTAAACAAATAAGTAATAACAAATCATACTTAATAAAGTGTTTTTACTGACAATAACTTGTAAAGCTTGTTTATATAAAATTATTGAGAAAAAGTTTTTCTCCAAAGTAAACGTATGTCCACCTGCTTAAGTTGAGCGTTCTTATACAAACAAAAAAATTATTATCTTTGGTCCACTACAATAGCATATGGTTATCGCAAGATCTCTTGCGGTTTGTTTTTGGTCAGTATGAAAGTCAAAAGTATTGCATTGCCAAATTAAAGAAGTTTACGAACAGTTAACAATGATTTCTACGCAATGCCATAGAAATTCAGATACATAAATAATTGTGAATTATTTCTATGACACCTTCTTCCATGTTGAAAGACGAAACCTATGCTTAAGTCGTCCGTTAGACCAAGGCTGTCGCCAGGTGGCAAACTAATGCTCCCACTATATGCTTGTCAAAGTTAATTGAGCAAGAACTCTGACAAAAAAATCGCAGAGACGCCTTTCTAGTATGCGACCCTCCACCATGCCAGAATGCACATGTATACCAAATTGTGTAATTTTTGTCAAGTATGGATGAAGTAATGCTCCCAACAAGGAAAGCAAACAAAAAAGGACCAATCATTCTGGCAAGATAAAAGTCACAGTGACCGCTTTTAAGTATGCTACACTCCGCCATGCCAAGATGCATATAGATACCAAATGTTTCTTAAACCTAGGTCAAACATTGTTAAAAGAAAAGGCGTAACAACTCTGGCAATACGAGACATATCGCTATGCTATGATACATGTGTACACCTATGTCAAATATTGATTTAAGTTATGTTCGGAAGCAGTGAAAAAACTATACCCATTAACTTCGTTACGGGGTATAATAATGTGATAGGGATTTTCAAGGGGTTAAACGGGTAAACTCATATTAAGGTGCCTATATATGAGTGGAGAGGGTACATCAATGTCAATGTTAAAGTTATACTAGTATGTTTTAAGTTAATCCTTTTTTCTATTATATAGAAATAGGATAATACCGTGATGTATAGTGGTTAAAGGTAATCGTAAAGTGATTGACTAGAAATGTTTGATTAAACAGAACATAATTGTAATAATAATGAGAAAAGCATTCTTTAAAGACATAATAATACACAATGTAAATCTATCCTTTATGCATACCATTAGGTAATATAAAAAAAAACCTTCATAAAGTTAAACGCGTAACAAGAGTTAAACGGATGTAGACTAATCTAGCTTAGGTGTAAGGACAACTGTTCGCAGAAGACTCATCAAATATAAGTAAATTTGGTCAAGCATCAGATTCTGATCGCAAAGTCCAAAGTAAAATGTCGTTTTAGAGGCGACACAAAAATATAAGATTTTATTTCTCACACTGTGAAGCAATGAATAATAGAGCAAAATATAATGTTGAGATGATATTTTGCAGCTTTTTTAGTAAATAAACGCTCTGTGTGCGTGTGTGTGTGTGTGCGCGCGCGCGTACGCACGCAAGCGTGTACGCATGCCCGCTTGCTCCCTTGCTGCGTGTGTTAGCTCCTAACTTTGGTAGGATTTGTCACTCCATAGAAAACAGAATACCCCCGAACTTTGCAGATATTAGACTCTATACACAAAGTGTCCATCTTTCCGTCTATGAAAAACATATGCATGGTTAAAAAAGCAATAATTAAATACATAAATATAAATTTACTATAGTATACGCAATCATTATATATAACGTTCTTTGAGAACAATAATTCTTGGCAATTGGATATAAACAAAGCACGACATACATGTAAATGATTTATAACGGTTTTGAACATCTGGTTATTTGACATTTATAATACTTTTTCATAGTTATGTATTAAGCATAATAAATAATAAAACGAGTTATTAAATATGGAAGCCACATACTGCGAATATTCAGAATTATTTATGTGGGTGATTCAAGCTCATACTCCATGTCGGAAAACAATAGATAGTGTTGAATGACTTTCGGGATAGAGAGAGTTTCTATTTTCTCTGTAATTCCTGTCCCTTTACCCAAAGTTTTCCTTATTTTCTTGCGACAATGTTCCATCAAAGAACGTGGGGATGAAGTCAATTCGCGTACCTGTTGAACGATGGTCTCGTCAAGTGATGTCATCTTTTCGATTTTTGGCAAATGGTTCCGGAGAACATTTATGGCATCTTCACAATACGCCTTAACAAGCCATGTAACCACGATACCTTTCTTTTTGTGCACAGCATGTTCAATTGGATTACACGGTCCACAGTAACTACTCAACGTCGACATTTCACCAAACCTGCAGTTAGCGTTCAACAAAAGTTTCACGGATTCGTTGCTAAAACCATCAACAGCGAACCACAAAGGCAGCGTTCCCGCGTCATCTTCAAGATCCGGATCTGCACCGTATTCGAGAAGCAAAGCCACTAGCTGAGGACAGTTGTAAAATACTGCCTCGTTGAGAGCAGTCATTCCATGAAGCCCCCGGAAATTTGTGTCTGATCCGTGATCCAGAAGAAATTTAGAAGCTTGGATTTGTTTCCCATTGACAGCAGAAATAAGTGGAGTAATACCATCTCTATTCTGGGCATTGATATCAAAACCAGTATTCAAAAGCTCTTCGCAACATTCCTTGCTCCCACCTGTGGCAGCAAAATGTAAAAGCGAGTTACCGTTCGTTGGGCGCTCATTCAAATCAGCTCCACACTCAATAAGAAATCGCACAATGGCGGCTTGACCTTTGATGGCAGCATTATAAATTGGCGTACAACCCAGGGAATCCTTTGCGTTGATACCTGACCCGGCACTCAGTAGACTTTTACAGCACTGCAAATTTCCACGTTCTGCTGCCAGGTGTAAGGCGGTTCTTTTGTTATATGCCACCATGTTGACATTGCATTTTCGGAGGACCAGAAAATCTACGATATGCGTGTGACCATTCAAGGCTGCCATCATCAGCGGTGTGAATCTTCGGATATCTTGTGCATCGATTTCGGCGCTGTTGTCAAGCAACAGCCGACTGCAATCGTAGTCACCGTGCTGAGCGGCAAAGTGCAAGGCGGTGGCGGCACTGTGGCTCATTTTGTTGACATCGCATTTCTGTGCAAGAATGAGTCTCAATACTTCAACATAACCCTTTTCTGCAGCGACGATCAGAGGAGTATTTCCAAAAGTGTCCTCTTCTTCCAGATCTGAATTGGCAAGTATCAACAGACGACAGATTTCCAGGTGACCATTCTCTGCAGCACAGTGCAATGCTGTTCGTTCGTGATATCCCCTTCTTCTCACCGACATATTCTTCTCTAAAAGGTACTTGACTACACTGAGATGTCCGTTAATTGATGCTAGTATAAGAGGGGTGTCCGATCTTGAGTTCCGAACGTTCCCGTCGGCACCATTCTCAACAAGCAATCTACAACAGTCGGTATAACCCTCACTACAGGCATAGTGTAATGGAGTATTGCTCAAAGGTCCCCCGTGTATCTCTTTATCACAGTCCCAACGAAGGAGGAGGTCCACAACACGAGTGTGCCCACCTCGAGTTGCCAAAGTGAGAGGTGTGAATTCTTCATCATTGTGCAGGTCAGGTGAAATACCAGTCTCTAGAATACACGCTGAACAGTTTGTTTTGCCACTTCCACAAGCAAAAAACAGACAATTCTTCAGATCTTTTTGAGAAACATTGCCCTCTCTCACGATTTGGCGTACTACTTGTATATTGTTGTTGGCAATGGCTTCTTCTAAGCTGAAATGATAAACAAAATAACTTGAAAGATGAATAATGATAATGTACCACATAGACCTTACATGCGTTGTAAAGACTACGGAGAACTGTGGGTTCCACTCAAAAAGTTAACATACGTATATTTATATATATATATACATTCCAGAAAATAATTTCGTTGAGAAGACCACGTCGTGTTTTGTTTCTGATCTAACCAATATATTATGTACGACTATTACATGTAATATATAAAAAGACTACAATTTGACTACAATGTTTGTAACCATATAATAGCCTCAATCTTAACTTTTCTATTATTTTTATTTATGTTCAGCCTAAAACTGTAGTGTTTCCAAGTACGGTAATAAGGGTAAGTGTTAACCCCTGTGCTTGTTTGTGTTAAGGGCTAATTGTCAGATCAACAGCTCAGGTCATTACGGACGTGCCAGTTTTACTGGTGGAGGAAACCGGAGTACTCGGAGTAAACCACCAACCTACGGCAAGTCACTGGCAACTTTC
>JAUMGZ010228885.1:0-11126 GCA_032359645.1 Pododesmus macrochisma
CCCTTTTGGCCCCCAAGTGACCCTCCCTGGGTACTGAGCCCCGTCGTGTCAACAAATCTGAATCCCCTTTCCCCAAGGGTTACATCTACCAAGTTTGGATGAAATTAGTCCAGTAGTGTTGGACAAGAAGTCGAAAATGTGCAAAAGTATCATATTTGCTATTTATATAGTGTTGAACTTTGACCACAAAACGCGAAACATTTTTTGACCCCAGGGTCACGCCTTGAACACACTTGGTTTCTCCATTCCCTTAAAGTTGTTATAAACCAAAGCATTAAGCTCTATGCCTTCTAGTTTATTAGAAAATGTTTGAAATTTTGTCAAATTTTCCCCCTTTTCACCCCGAAGTGGCTCCCCCTGGGGACCAAACCCCATCCTTTGAACAAATCGGAACCCCCTTCCCCTATAGATACTTCCTACAAAGTATGGATTAAATAGGTCCAGTGGTTCAGGAGAAGAAGTTGAAAATTTGAAAAGTTAACATATTTGCTAAATATTATATATATATATACCAAAACTTTGAGCTCTAGGCCTGCTAGTTTACTTGAAGAGTTTTGAAGTTTCGTAAACATTTCCCTACTTTTGACCCCTTATCGGTGCCCCTTGGGGCCCAGACCCTCCATTTGAACAAATCTGAATCCCCTTCCCATAGGAAAACTTCAAACCAAGTTTGGATGTTGGTTTGAAATTGGTCCAGGGGGTTTAGGAGAAGAAGTCGAAAATGTTAAAAGTCCTTTTTGGACCTTTGGTCCAGATTGACTAAAACACGGTCGACACCCATAAATTAACATACTATAACATTGAAATGTTTTATGTATGATGAAAATTAAATATTGTATTCCCTGTGCTCGACACCTTATCGTGGTTGGGAGATTTAAGTGTCTCGATGACCTGGAAACCTATGCTGGTGGTAACTTGTGTTCCTAGTAGGGTTATACAGCAGGTTGGAGGGTAGAAAAGATCTGCACGTCCTTCGAACGCGACGCTAAGCTGGCAGTCCCGTGCACAAGGATTTTTAACCCCTGGCACGATAAAGACCCCCATGCAAAGTTAGATAGAAGAGTTGACGGAAACGCCATTGCGTGGACTCATCCTTCTTTCTGAACTATCCCTATTGCTTTTTTCCAAATCCTGTCGCCGCTTCTCTTCCTGTCCCACCGTTTGGTTTTTCTTCTTTGGTCTTTTGTCACGATATCGGTGATATTATCTGGAAATGACGTTAAGCCCTAATTAAACAAACAAACAAACAAACCGATTTTCCCTTCACTGTGTGGTACAGAACTTAAAGTGGGTTTAGGTACATACTTTAATTATTTGATTTCCATAATTCAATTACCGTGTTGCACATATAATGCAGAAAAGCAATAAGAGGCATGTTTTTGTACTTATATTACAAGACTTAATTATCTGACTACCATAATTCCATTAACATGTTGCATTCTTATGTATTCATCATTACAAATCTGAAGTGTAATATAATGTTAAGAGTCATTTACACACACCTTCTCCTCCACATGACATTTGTACGTCCTACATCGTCTACAGATTACAGTTATTTTCATAGTTCCAAAAAGCTGAATAATTACCAATTCAAAATAATGGTTTTACTTAAATTAATACTCTACGGACAAACATCTTTTAAACTACCATCGGATTGTGGATCTTTCTACTTTTACACACTCTATCTAACAAAATAACGTACATCTTTTTTTTAAACGCGGCACGTTACAAGTTTAGCAAGTGTAATGCCATTATTGTTCTCTACTGATATTGCCGACTCAGAATCTTTGAAAAGCTATCTACCACTGCGCTTAAAGACCATCCTGTAACGGTATATATTTGTTTGATAGACCTAGCACTTCCTCCATCTCACTTATACTATGTTACAGAAAGATTTACAAATATCCCCTTGCCCCACCTCACTCTTACAGCAAACCACTGCCATCTTGTGTTTTACTTCTTTTTAAAAATCAAACAAACCCAATAACGCAATGAACATTCCGATACGCCCTTGTGTTTAACTTGTTTGTTTATCCACCTAACAGTAAAAGTATAACAAATTCTACTGATTTTAATATGTAATCAATTTGTTAAAAAAAATCGTACAATGATAGTCAAATTATTTGGTTTATTTACACATCGCATTCACACTTAACTTGATCTAAAGTGTCGTACCCTCAGGATAGAATAATTGCGCAACTTTGAAATTCAGTGTTGCATTAAGTTAAGCAATTTGGCTTCTTTTATTGAAGTTCTGTATCATGTCAAACGAGTGGCTAATTTTTCAAATCTTTCTCCGTTACTTAGCATCTCTATGTCTTTTATAAGTGTCTAAATTATCTCCTGTAAACTACAAACAACTATGTAAAGGTGACGGATTCCAGACCGTCTTCGCTTTTACTGAAATTTGTTTGAAGCGTGGGGTAGTGATAAGAGATGAGTTTTATACAAAGTCGACAGTTTATACAAACTAATCACATTCGGGCCCAACGATTCTTCACTTTATTAATCCTGATATGTCTTTCATCAACACACCGCTGAATGAATGTGAAAATGACGTAACATCCTCATAAAACAATTAATCTTAATTAATCAAAGCACTATACACTGACAGAATAGCAAAGTGCATATAGCGAACGAACGACGCAATTGTAATACGTTTGGAATACAAATGTATTAAAACTAAGGAACAAGAAATATAAATTAAAGGTGTTGGCATTAGAAATACAGATTTACCAAAATCAATTCAAATTTGAGTTAACGAGGATACGAACAAACAGGAAGAGAATGTGAAAAATCTTGAACACATCCAGAAAAAATCTTGTTTGTATTACGCCGATGGTCGCGAATGACAAAATCGGTTAAATTGTTTTAATAAGATATAAAAACACGTAAACAGTTCAGTGTCAAGAGCTACTCGTGAAGTGCTATTGAAGAAAGACATAAAGGTGTACAAGTTCAACCTGAAAAAATAACTTGTACAACATCTATTCAAATACGTTTTAACATTGCTTTTCTAGTTCTTATCAATGTTAATCGACCACGTCTCGAAAATGCTAAGTAAAAGCGACGTTTGCATTTAACAGAATCCCTGTTTTGCTGTCTCACCTAAATAGTTTGCAAATCGACCTACATTCTCTACGATGATCTTGACATATTTGATGCGATTAAATTGAACCGACGGGCAAAGAATTCATATCTCATATATTTTGACCCCTGAATATGAACTATTATAATTTTCGACTCAAGTAACACACGTTTAACAAAAGTATATGTGTGTTTAATGTTTCTGGTTTACTTGACGATTATTGAAATTAAGTCAAAATGTGGGTCCCTTTTCCTCAAGATGCATTTGATCAAATATGTGGAAATTACCCCGGGAGTTTTGAAGAAAAAGAACATGTTTGAAATTAACATATTTGCTAAGCTGGCAGGTGGTCCCGTGTACGGGAATTTTTAACCCCCTGGCACGATAAAGATCCCCATGTAAAGTTTGATAGAAGAGTAGGCGGAAACGCCGTTGCATGGGCTCATCCCACTTTCTGAACTATCTTTATTACTTTCGTTTTTCGTTCCTGTTGCCGCTTCTCTTCCTGTCCTATCTTTTGGTTTTGCTCCTTTGGTCTTTTGTCACAATATCGGTGAAAGATTCTGGAAGTGACGTTAAGCCCTAATAAACAATTAAACATTTTTAATGTGAACAGTGAATAGTTTATTTATTTATTACACAAATGCACCACTTTTACAGCAAATATACTAACTTATAATCGTTATGGGTACATTGTTTTACAGTAGGAATTTTCGTGGCGTTTATCATGTTTAACCAGAGAGGTTACATGACATTATACCAAAGTGCTTTCTGTGACAATGTATTGTCCAATAAAAATATATCTATCGAAGAAAATGTCCTTTTCTCTGTAACATATTCATTTTACCGTTTGCAAAAATTAAAGATTCACTCGAGTAAACTTCATTTATTTGAAACAAAACTATGTGCAATATACTTATGATTCATATGCACGTTATTTTCTATTTTAAAAAAATGACAGTGTAAAACTGATACATCTTCCTTTTTCCATGCTTTGAAGAGTTAACACCGTCAAAGAAACAACATATGCGGTGAACTGATGCTATGCATCAACTTTTTTCTTGTATTTCAAAGAGACAGGTAAACACTATAAAGTCGTTAGTGCGCACAGTCATTCACATACACCGTCTCGATATGAACTAAGCCTGAAATGAAATGAAGTTAAACTCCAATAAACAAAACAAACAATCAAACAAACAAAGCCATTTTTACCGAGTGTTGTAGAATTCCTACGTGCTATATCTTGATGCCGCAGTTGTATAGTAACCTTAAATGTAAAACAACCGTTTGTGATGTTTTAAGATGACACTAACGGTTGCATTTGCAACTGTGAACTTGACAATGCAACATTAACGATTGACTATGAACAGTGTTAACTTTTAGAGTTCAAATATTCAAACAACTAGCATTTACAGTATGTGTACCTCCTAACTTGTTTGAAGACCTCCGTTATCGATTGAAGTTCATAAATACTTTTTATTCGTCGCGACCACTGTTGTCGCAATTGTCACCAAGCACATTGTCTCCCGTCGTTAACTTTTCACTTTAATTGCTACTTGTCAGGTTTTGATTAGCCAATTTCGATCAAAGTTGGTACAAATGGTACGCGGTGATAATAATATATGTTTTTTGAGCTGCCAAAGCACACGCGGTTTATGGGAAGAGTACCTGAATAGGGAAAGCTTTCAGAGTTTCTTCTACGAGTTATATAGGTTGCATCCCTTAGGAGAGGTTGGTTTTATAATTGAATAACGCCGTTCCTGGTTTAAATTGATGCCATGCCCAAGGAACAAAACATAAAATTATTTAATACAGAAGTTTTCGAAGTCACGTTCTACATTGCAAAGCAATACATCTTTTAACAATATTTGACCAAAAATCATATTATATTTTAACACTAGACATAACTTAAATTAAACCTCTCAAACCTCTCAACTCAATATTATCCAGACATATGGCAGTACACTATATGACTATTTATGAAATTATCGAACCTTTGATCTTGACTAAAGGGTTGACGATGATTGTTAACTGACAAACTGATAAGAAAAATAAATAACTTTACAACAGAGATGATATCAATAGAGAAATTAATACGGATGCAAGGACATGCATTGCATAAAGTTCAGCACTTTTTCTAAAGAAGTGGACAAAAAGCAAAACAAAAAAGAGATATCGTGTAGAAACAAGCTGAAAAAAATAACTTTGAAATCTTACGGATAGCAATATCATTGAGGACAAAATAATTACACGTATTCGAGAAATAACATATGAAGGTCCTGTAAAAATGTCAATGACAATGTTGGATGAGTTGCATAAACGAATGAACGCAAAGCGTTTAGAAAGGAAAGTTCGTGAGCTAAAAAGTCTGTCTTTGTGTCTACTTATGTCCATAGATAATCAAGATTATATGAGTAAACTGTTACATGACCGATCGCCGTGTCGCTGTTGTTTATAATGAAGTCAGGTTTCATCACATCAATCGTTAGTGAAACAACTCGTTTTCAGAATTGATACTAACGGTTGTTCTTACACTAATAGTTGCGTCATCGCAGCCTAAGACCTTTCTTTGCAAAAGTGTGTCATTACCTTTTTTCACTTATTTCTGTTTTGTAGCTTTGAAAAGCATACACTTATGTTTGCTTCCTTATTGTCAACCTTGTAATAAAATATGAATAACCGAACTAATTAATTGTAATTTGGGTGTTTGTTCATCTTAAATTAGGATTCTTATCCAAAAATAAAACTCATTGGAAGATATAATAAACATTAATTCTATTGAGACGACTTTTTGAATTCTCAAGTTTATTGTTACTGATTGCTGCAAAATTCAATTCGTTGTGCTGTTTTATTATTGCATTGCTTTAAACCTGTGCGCTTAACATTTTATTATGGTATGAATGCCTCGATTACTGGAAAACTGCACAGACTTGCGTTTGTTCATGTGAGGGCAATCCAATTTAAAGAGGTTGAAAAAACACAGGCCAATCAAAACTCGGCCTGTCCTTAGGAGGGGACGCAAAGCTTGCGACCCCGTGTGCAGGGATGGCAGGGATTGTTAACCGCTTGACACGATAACGACCCCCGTCTAATTTTCTACAGAAGGGTAGACGGCTACGCCGCTGTATATATTCTTTTTTTCGGTACTATCACTATTGCTTGAACTTTCTGTTCCTGTCACCTTTTCTCTTCCTGTCCTGTAGTTTTTTTTTCTCCTTTTGTGTTTTGTCACGATATCGGTGAGATAATCTTGAAATAGCGTTACATTGTAAGACCTACTTAAACAAACAAGCAAGGCGATTTTAAGCAGTACGATTTGCACTACGACAGTTAGATATTTATACAGTGATACCAAAAGAGGACACCACCACAGCACAAATGTGTAAGTCAGTTCTTTTAGTGTTGTCAATCTGTTGCTTTGCCCATTAACAACGTGATAACACATTTGTGTGCTATCTGTAAGTATATCTCCATATAGTAACGTTATTACTATTTTCGAACAATGCAACGAACGTACGAAGTGCTTTTTTGAAATAGTACCACGACCGTCGTGGTACTATTACGTCACGTGATTATCGAGTCGTCCAAGTGATTGCATCGAAGCTCAGTATAATCATTTCAACTACGCGAATCGCCGATTATCAGACGAAATGGCAGATTCATCTCGATTTTGGTTTAATATTCTGCTGGCGTATCACTTGAAAACAGTCATCGAACTAATCATAATTGTGGTATCTTTCGAATTTATTATGCCAAAATAGTACATCCAAAAGATACCATTATTATATAAACAGCGTGACAGTGTAGAATTGGTCAATAATGATTTAGTTTCTATAAAATACCACGAGAGAGTATGATGCTAGTAAAGTGCTCATGACATATTCTGATTATCTAATACCCCATTTGAGAATTTTTATAATTGTGGTAGAAAAATAATACCAACAGTTACTGAGTTATGATCTTATTTTTCATTTAAAACAACAAACAACAGTGTACGCAATAATTCAATTCTATATATTTAGGTACAATGAATAGCGATTACAAAATGATTTGCGACAAATCTCACATTGATGATTCATCATACACTGCTACGGGAATGACAACAAGCATAATTGCTGCTCGGGTGTCATATGTATACAACCTCCAAGGTCCTTGTCTGTCCCTCGACACAGCATGCTCATCTGGACTTGTAGCCGTTCATCTAGGCTCACAAGCAATACGGACAGGTCAGTACTGCATCTGTTTAAGCGCTTAAGCAACAATTTTTATCGAATACGTGTAATAAACAATATGCCAATTTTGCCTTAACGTTCATCTTGATTCAAAAGCACTATGAAGTTAACACTATAAAGCAGGTTATAAAGTATGACTCAAAAAGTATAAATTATGACTAACCTAATTATCCATGCACAAAGAACGGGCGTGAAGTTGGTTCGATATTCGATATTCGATATTCAATATTGAATATCGAATATCAAACAAATGCCAAAAGAGAAGTTGGTTTGATATTCGATATTCAATATTGAATATCGAATATCGAATATCGAACCAACTTCACGCCCGTTCCGGCAAGTCGTTTGATGAAAATAAACTTTTTCACTTAAAACAAGAAGAAGGATGAACAGAATAAAGTTTATTGACAAACAAACAATAACTTCTTTCGAAAAGTCACCACAATAATGAATTAGCACAGAAAGACGGGCATTACAATGATTCCACTCATCCTATTTTGTGGGCATTCATATTACGTCAAACCACCCAAATGGATGAGAGCACCTAGCTCTTGACCTGAAACCAAGTTCCAAATCAATCGTCATCAACGGTCACGAAGGGAATGAATTTAGAATAGACAAGACCTCGATAAATCAAAGCTCTGAAGCCAACGGGGAGGGGGATATCACTATTGTAATGAAGGACAAAAACCACACACTAATAATACTTTAAAATAGTCTTGCCAATACTTTAGATATGCGCGCAGTCAAAACAGGAATTTTTTTTAAATGTATCCCCTGGACATATGTTTTGAACAACCCAGTTCTCATCAGCAAAGGTGACGTTATAACACATATAGAATTTGGTGTTATCAAACGACAGAACGACTGACTGACCAACAATAAAATGAGACGAAATGTCAAAAAGACAAGTACACAAATTTTGAATTAATGTAAATAAAACTGTATCCTCCACGCTCCATGGCTTATTCATGACCAGTTAAGTAGTCCGAATCTCGGACAATAGATAAAGTACAGCTCCGGTTGACATGCAGCAAGGCTCAGTAATGATGCTTAAGGAATATACTATATAGAGAGTCAATCCAAACTCTGAAGCGAACAAGGGAGGGCGGAAATCACAATAGTAATTTTAGATATGCGCACAGTCAAAACAGAAATTTTTGAAATGTACCCCTCTGGACACGTGTTTCGAACAACCTAGTTCTTATAAGCAAAGGTGATGTTATAACACATATGGAATGTGATATCATCAAACTTCACTGACTCACTTACAATAAAAAAAGAGCCGAAATGTTAAACAGACAATTACCCAAATTTCGAATACATGTAAATATAAAACTTATCCTCCCCGCTCCATGGCTTATTCGTGACTAATTTTCTTTTTATTTCAATTTTACACAAGCATTTTAGAATTTGTAAATTGATAAAATGTGATAAATTATTCAAAACAGGAATTTTAAATCCTACAGTTAGGTGACTTACTTTCTGAAGTTATTGTACAGTTACAAATGTCTTTTGACCTAAAGATAATAACAAAATGTATCATTTCAGTTTTACACATGTATAAAGTATATAATTAGAACTCGATATACATTAGTTGAAATGGACATATCAACTCCAACAGCCGAAGGTTTTTATTAGCTTAAATATGCTCTTGGACCAATAGATTTATATAAAATAATCATTTAATTAACATGAAAAACTGATTTAAAGCTTTGAATTGTTTAAAACCCCTGCAGTGTTCAGTTGAGAGTGCTCACTTTGTGTACAGTAGAGGACTTACTCAGCTCAGTCACACCTAAGATGTTAGAATTTGGTTATCTTCTCCATCCTTGCTGAGCACTTAGCATTCAGGGAAGGAGAAAAACTGGTTGACTTGGTGTCAGAATAATGTGACCTACTGAACTTGTGTAATTTCAATGTGTCTGTGACATGATATTTTAAAGAGACTGCACTATAAAGTCATCCATCAGTGTGCACTGGCACAATTGTGCAAGCAGATACCATATTGATACTACCAAGACATGAGTTAAAAGGTTATTAAACCTTAATAAAACAAAAAATTTGAATTATTTAAAATTGAAATGGGATAATTAAGCTATTATGGCCCAATGCTTCTGAGACAACAAGTGAGCAAAGTGGACCTGTTAAAAGGTATGGATTGGAGTTCTTATTAGGTGCAAGATGTATTTAAACTAAATAGGTAAATTAAAATAAATCATTATGTACATTGTATGGTCATGGTGAACTGATTTCAATTTTATAAGTTAGCTAAACAGGTAAATTGCAGTTTAAATGGTCAAGCTATGACATACTTAAAAGGGGAAAAAGTGAAGGCCTATCATAGTTAATAACAGATAAATATTGATTTTAGACCTTGCAAGGTATCAAATAATGGATTATTTCAATTTGTATACCCATGTATTATTGCGGAATTTGATTTAAAGTATTAAATTAGTATCAAGTAAACAGTTTTAATGAAAAGAAGTACATTAAACTCTAAAGTTAAAACCTTATTACTCTATTGTTTTCTATGAAGGTATAACATTATTGATTTTTCAAAATATAATTTTGATGTAACATAGGTTTAAACTCTGAAAACTCATTAGCATTTTGACTTTAGTCAACTCTGGCAGATTGAAAGTACAGCCTCACTAAAAATATACATTAACATATTGTCACATAATTCTGACAAAGAGTCGACCAATCCAGGTTATCCTATGTGCAATTTGACATTGTTTAGCACAAACAAATTAAAGCAGGTAAAATTGTTTTGTTGTTGTTGACTTTATACAATGTGAACATCTATATATACTGCATATGATTATTTCTTCTCCAATATGACATTCAACTAATTTTGATACAATTTTACTGCTAAAACATTGTGAATATATATTATATAGATCTAGGTTGCCCAAAATATCTAATTTAGCAATCAAGTTAATACACTTCTTTAAAATATTATTATCCATATAGACTTTCCTGAGACCATTGACAGATGCACTATAGGAATTGAATGGATTTAAATTATCAGAATATTTTGTTGTACATGTATAACTTAATCTTGTATTTGCCATTTTGTTATTTTGGATCTAGTATCAAGCATCACAATTCCATGTTATGTCACATTATACATGTAGATATGTTTTGTAGCTGTATTCATTTCACATCTTCATAGCAGTGTTGTATATTACAACTGCCTACAATTATGTTTAATTAGCATTCTTGAGGCATCTTAACCAATGAAAGTTTTTGAGGCAAATTATGTTGCACTTAAAGTCTAAGGCCATTGGCAAGTTTTTAGTGTAAACATCCATGAAAAGATTAGATCAAAACTTGGGACAAGACATTAGAACATAACTTAGAACAAACAGTCTCTAACAGAAAAAAAATTATGGCCTGAACAAAAAAAAGTGCAATTAGAACAAAATCCAGAACCAGAAAAACTAGTACTTATTAAAAAAACAATATGTCCTCATCCTTCTTAGATGGGGAGACATACAATGTTATATCACATTATCAGCATTATGCTTTGTTATGCAAACAAAAAAGTCATTGCATATCTAAATTATTTATAACATCACTTAAAAGTTTGACATAAATAAGTTTTACATATTTAATATAAAAAAAGAACAGCATACAATAAAAATGTTCATTGCAAGAATAGCAGGTATATTGATATTTATATTTAGCCAGTGTAAAATGTAGGTTTGTTTTTTGATTGACTGTCATTACCGTATGTTTATCAGCTTCTTCAAATATATATAGTGGAGTCATTGAATTATTACAATCAGTTGCAGAGAAGA
>JAUMGZ010228896.1:0-11126 GCA_032359645.1 Pododesmus macrochisma
TTGCGTGTCTCACCAATACCAGGAGATTGTTGCGTAACGCCTTGCAAGGCATATGCAAGGTATGTGTTTAGTTTCTTGCGTTTAGCACATACTTAGAAACGTTTAAACAAATGAAGGGTCTACCTACAATGTAACAGCGTTGTCACGTATGATGTCAAACTTTTTCACTATTCGTTATGTAATAGTAATTTATGAATATATTTAACCTTATCTTTGTTTGTTCGTTTTTGGGGGTTTAAAGTCCCTTTAAGTCACGTATAGGTTATATCGAGACAATGTCTTTTTTGCGACAGTCCGCACTTATGGCGACTTTATAGAACTATCTCACCGAAATATTACAGCGCATACACATTGACACGGTACTTCACTCGGTCACATTATACTGACACCGAGCCAACCAGTCCTGTAACCTTATGAGTTTATACAATTTCCTGATTTTTGTATAATAACAGTACTTTGTCTTTATGTTTGTAACTTTCCGTCTAAAAAGCTTTGAAACCGTTAAAGAGAATGACAAAATACACAATATTTATCACAAATACTAAGGAGATAAATATATTTTCCCTCAAATCCTTGTTAGAGTTTTCCATTATAGAGTGTGTTGACCTCTCCTTTTAATCTGATGCATGCTGATAAACAATATTAAAAGAAGGATACATTGAAAGATGAAACATTTGTATGGTATATCATCTCTGATTGTATTATAACAAATAACAAATAACCAATTGAAATAAGATGTCATATAAATCTGAAAAAAAATTCAAATTACAAACCATTAATAAGGAACACAGTTTATAGTTTATGTCCAAGACATCGAGTTCTCCATCGACGATTATAAATATGCTTCATTTATATTTACTTTAACTAGACCCCAGTAGAGCAGGGCACTTCTGACTCATGTGGTAGTGCAATGTCTATGGAAAGTGAAAGCAAAATGTGTGAGCACAAGGGATCTTTGGAGTTCATCAACATGCTACTGTTGTTATCTGGAATAGAATCGAACCCTGGACCTGTTATGGATCAATCTTTTAACAAGGTTTGTTTATTTTTATTGACGGAATTGTGACATGTATAACTGTTCATTAAGGGTCATGTCAGGCCATTATATACGTGATGTAGCAACATATTCACTTAGTTTGTTTGTTTGTTTTGTTTATTTGGGTTTAACGGTCCTTTAACGTACGAATAGGGCATGTCGAGATGGTGTCTGCTTGAGTTATTGCGCACTAATGGCGACTTAATAGTGCTATGTCACTGTAATATCACGCCGCAGACACATTGACATGATACTTCAATAGGTCACATTATCCAGACACCGAAACAACCAGTCTTCCTTGTACCTGGGCGCTTAGCAGGGAGCGAGGAGATTGACTAATTTTAAAGTCTTGGGTTTTGACCCGACCGGGATTGGATCCGTAAACCGTGAATTGTAGCACCTATCTACCAGCACGAAGCGATCGCCCGAACCACTGGGCTACCGGCGCTGATTTCACTTAGTAAAGTTCGTAATGTATCCTTTGTTAGTTAATAAATTTATAGTTGTTAATTTCTTCTGTATTAATCCCACGTTTTCCTATTGTTGCCCAATGTCAATGGACTTACGACTTTACAACATCGTCTTGGTTTTTCTTATTAATTCGTTTAGTTTTTATCTTCCAACTTATATAATAGAGCCGACAATTTTTAAAAACCAAAAACAACAAATATGTGAAACGTGACGGTTTTGTAACTTATGGTGATCGTTTCATTGAGAAAGTACAAATAAATTAGTTATTTGCAATGCACTCATTTAACTGTTTATTAAAATAGCTTATTTTCCTGTTTTATAATTTTTTGACACGCGATTGTCATTTAGTTTTCTTTTCTTAACCCTGGAAATCAAGGACATCTATTCACTGCATACTTACTTGTTTTTTTGTCCTATAAATTGTTAGAAGTTAAGAAACACTCTTTTTGAAAAATAAAGATGTTTATATTATTAATATTTTCTCTATGTATTGATCAGTCAAGTTTGATACATTAAAAGATTTATTTTAGAGCCAACCGGGCAATACCTTTTAACATCGATGTTAAAAAAGGCTTTACTTAACATGTGAATAACAAACCTGTAGAAATGTAGCCATTCATAGTCGCTATTGTGATTCCTGGAACGTGCACATCGTAGCTCCTATAATTAGGAATAACACTCAAAATATCTTTGTCATATAACTTATGATTTCTTGATAATTGCCTCTTCTTACTTTTCTCTATTCTAAAAACATTTTCTTCTTGAGTATCGAGGTCTTTTCTACTCAAAAATAATGAATTATGTTCTCGTGAGCATCCATTGTTGAATTGTAGCTATGCATGGAATCTGGGACAAGGTTCTCTCACATGGAATTTTTTTTTACTCGTATAAAAAAGTAGGTGTATTGGAGGTCCATTGTTGATTTTAATTTTGTAAATCTACATATCTACAAAAATTCTGACTTAGCGTGATTACCTTTTTCAGGCACACGTTCTTGAAGAAATAAACAGACTTTTCATAGATCCCATAAAATCAGGTATATATCTTATTATTTTTTTAGCCTATTAACAAGTTAGGTAATGTTTAGATATCATGTTTAACTCTTTCTTATCCTTCATTTAACACTGTGCGTCCACGTATTGTACATACTGCAATATCGTCGGTGTTGTTAATTCTAATAACAAATATCTTCTTAAGCATGCTTCATTATTACATAATATCTATTTGATTGTTCTGGATTACGAAAGTTGGATTTCAGGACTATGCCGATAATTTACTTAAATCCACTATCATATCTCTTTTAAAGCATGCCACATCAATACATAATTATTGTTAAATTACTTATTATAGGTTGTTCTCGATTAAGAAAGATGGAAGTCAAAACGATGCCGCAGCAGATTCAATTATTTGTGTCACGTGGTGGAAGAACACGGATTGCTGGAGTGATTTTAGTGTTGGTTGCTTTTATCAACAGTAAGTACAGATAAAGCAAGATTTTGATGCACGAATAACTAGAAAAATCTTAATTTAAAAAGTTGCCAATTACATTGTCTGTTATTGCATAATGCACCAAATTAACAACAATACATTGTGGAAAATAACACACATTTAGCAAAAAACGCCCACACTTCACAACACCTTGTTTGGGTGCGGTTTGTGGTGCTTTCTTTCGTCACATTAGATATTTAAATTTGTGTTGCTTTTCCTAGTCATTCCATTAATTTGACTATATTCATGGCCGTATGGTACCTGGTTTAGCTTTCAGTTTTTTAATAGCAGTTCGTGATGCTAATTTTTCTGTGTGCGTCCAACGTTTACCTATTGTTTTGACTTACGACTATAGAATAACGTCTTGGTTTTTCGATTTACTACTTTTTGAATAGAAACTTTGAATTTCTTATGTACCTCTTTTGTATATCTAGCATATATATTTCAAATGGGGTGTAGCATTCTTCCTGCAATTGTGTTACATATGGACTTTTACCAGCGCGGTGGCCCAGTAGTGTTTGCTTCGTGCTGATAGACTTATGCTAAAATCCAAGGTCGTGGGATCGATTCCCGGTCGCGTCCATACATAAGACGTTAACATTGGGCAAACTGCTCGCTCCCTGCTAAACGCTCAGCATTACTTGGTAGGATGACTGGTTGGCTCGGTATTAGAATAATATGACCGAGTGATGTATCCTGTCAATGTGTCTTCGGTGTGATACTTAGAAGCAAGCACCGTCTTGATATGAACTATACATGCGTTAAAGGGATGCTTAACCCCAATAAAACAAACTTATTGACAATTGTATTTTTGCTTTATCATTTCAGGTGAACATCTATTTGCACTGTGTGTCGGCGTGTTGTTTATGTGGATAATGTGGAAGGACAACAAAACAAGTGAAAACTTCAACAACAACAAAACGAATGGCGAGGTACCTATTGTAAAAACAGTGCGAGAAATGCATTCGTTTTAGATTCACGACAAATGCCTGAATACATATTCATTGTTTTGATATTAAGAAAACGGACGAAGTCTCTGTTCGACAACATTTATTACATTATTATTGTCAGATTTCCGCTACAAATGTTCATTTTTCATATTAAAATCCCATCTTTCAACAACAAGTTGCCGTTAAATTGGGCATTTTTAATTAAAAACATACTCTTGATATGAACAAATTTTATTGACTTAAATCAAGTCGTAAGGTATTAATGTAGCTAGGAAGGGAGTGCTATTATTAGAAGAATAAAGTAAACACAATATAATGCATGGGATTTTCCCCGTACGTTTATAATTACTCTTTTTATGTGTACAGATAGCCATGTTCACTAACAAACTAGGAAATCAATTATACATAGTTAATTGCACATAAACATCACTAGTATTTATTTTAGTTAATTTGTCTTTTGAGGCACATGGTGAATATACAAATATAGAAAAAAAACAATTACAAACACTCTCAAATAATTATATTCAGCTAAGTAAACAAAATGATTAAACGTAGGAAGGATACTTTGGTTAGTGTATTTTATTTGGAATGAGGGTGCTCGCTTCATGCCGGTAGACTGGTACTAGAATCCACGGTCGTAGGATCGAATCCCCGTCGGGTCAAAACCTAAGACGTTAAAATTAGACAAACTTTTCGCTCCCCGCTAAGCGCCCAGCATTACTGGGTAGGAATAGGGCTGACTCGATGTCAGGGTAATGTGACCGAGTGAAGTATCATGTCAATGTGTCTGCGGCGTAAAATTTCATTGAGACAGCACTATAAAGTTGCTATTAGTGCGCACTGTCGCAAGCAGACACCGTTTCGATATGACCTATACATGAGTTAAAGGGACGCCTGTAATATAAAAATGTACTTACATAAACGGGGAACTAGTATGATTCTGTATAAAATAGACATTTACTTGTAACGTGACTTCATGATGAACTATTAACTCTCTAGTGACTTAAGTCTTGTTATTATTAGCTGAAAAGACTTGAAAAGATTATGTTTTATAGAAATTGATATATAGAGGACTTCCAACATTACGAGAAAGTTCATTGAATGAATATGAACTTTAAAATCAACATCAGTGACTAAACTACATGTTTTTTCTGTTATCCTATTCTGTAAATGTCAAGTTCTCTTTAAAAATTGCTAATAATAAAGAAATTAGATACAAACCTATGCAGCAGATGGTTGATACATGAGCATGTCTGTGTGTAGTATTGTTTATTTTAAAATTGTATTAGCTGTTCAAAATGTATATGCACATGACATTTTTCTTTTAATACTCGAGATATGATATGAATGAGCTGTTGTTAGCTTAATGCAAATTGAAAGCAAACTGCTATCGACTGACAAAATAGTTCTGTACTGTACAAGTATTCAGATGGGTTTCTAACTAGACACATATTCAGAAATAAACAAAACATGTATTTATTTTCATATATCATCATGCCTTAAATTTGCATTAATGGTGTTTTGGTAACTAATGAGATTTTTATAAATAACTTTCAGCATTGTGAAACATTAACGTGAAAATTCTAAATATGGAAAGTCTAAGTCCTTTATATTTTACAACAGCAATTATTTACAAAGACCGTTTGAAATATTTTAAAAACTTCATAACAGATACATTGTACTTGCCATTATGATATGATTCTGTGGCACTATTTGTACTTTGTTCTACATTGATGTAAGTGTCAATTCTTTAAATCCTCTTATGGATTTGTTGTTGACTTTTGACAAACACCCGTGTGCCTAGTCAATGACATGTTTAGATATTGAGTGCAATTCTCCTAAAACCGTTGATGCTTTCTGGCAAACACACGTGTCCATAGTCATAGACAATTTTAGAATATATTGATTGCCAATTCTTCTAAAAACTGTTGATGGTTATTTTTAAATAACACACCTGTCAATAGTCATTGACATTTTTAAAATACACCAAAGCACAAAACTCACTGTATTGAAATTTGCCCAAACAAATATCGCAGAATAACAAAACACAGAGTGAAAAAACAAAAGTAAAGAAATCAACCATTAATAGTTGCATCAACTCATCACAACGATATGTTGGTCAATTAAGAATACACCAGACGTGCATGTATTACAATGTGACAAAACTGGATTATGACGTCACATCATCAATCCTCCAACTTCTTATTCAACCACAAATTTCAAAGCGACTAATGACATCATATGTTTTAAAAACCGTTTTTGAGAAGTATTTAAAATAAAACAAATACGTGGCATCATCTGAACAAAAGACATTAAAAACTAACAACAGCTGCATCAAAGAATTCAACACAAGCGTGAACAGAATGAATCAAATATCCTCGAGAGTAATTCACAGGTACCTACTTAGGAAGCTTAAGGTCTTCCATTACGGAAGTGGGTTGTTTTGTTAAACAGTTTCAATAGGCCGCAAGTGCAATTTAGTTAATTATTAATTTTAGAATAACTACAATTGTTTAATTTTTGCAGGTAAAATCCGGAGATGATACAACCAGTACCTTCACTATAGAGTCAGGTAAACCATTAAAAAATACATTTATTTGTTGCAGTTTACTATTTTTCAAGTTCACGTCCTCCATAAATTAAAAGGGGATATATATGTTAAATAATTATCTGATTAGCTGTTAATTCATTAGGTTCCGTTATAACGTTTTTTAAAAGCTTGTAACGAATTGCCGTAATATATAAATGTCATTGTATCTTTACAAGATGCAGGTCATTTAAACAATGAAGCTTTTTATCTTCGAACTGATGCTTTTTAGTGTGTTCTTAATTCTTAGCATATTTTTGTAGAAGAATATATGTTGATAATGGTGATTTATTTTACAACAAATGTTGGATGTGTTGAATAATTTCTCGATTTAGTCGTAATATCCAAACGTTGTATTTGTACTTAAATCATATCTATAGTTGCTAAACTATTTATGTTGTAGGTGTGGCTCGTGTAGAATATCGACAGATGTTTCAGCAGTTTCGGGTCATTTTGGCAAAGGACACACAGATGGCCACAGCTGGAATTATATTGATAATACTTGGTTTTGTAAATAGTGAGTATTAATAAAGTATGGTCGCTTAAACACAACGTGTTATATTTGGTTTTATCATATGATAATAGACTCGCTAAAATTAAGAAAATTCATGACTCGTTTCATAAATCCCATATGAAATGGAAACTCATTATAGATCCTCTTTATAATTTCATATTTATAACTATTCAATAGTTTGCATGTAGGTATGACTTAACGTCACTTCCAGAGTATCTAACCGATAGTCTGACAATTGATCAAAAGCAGAAAATCCAACGTTTGGACAGGAAGAGAAGGGGCTATAGGAACGGTAAATAGGGATAATATAGAAAGATGGATGCATCCATGCAACGGCGTCTCCGCCTACACTTATATCGAACGTTTGGTATGTTTGATAAATTAACTAGTGGTACTGTAATACATGTACAAATGTACTGTTACGAAAGTTACTATTGTCTGGTTATCTAAAGTATTATTTTTCACAGATAATTATCTACGTAAATGTTTTCTTATGTCTTTATTTTACATATTATGACGCAAGTTCAATGCTAATTTTTGTTTTACTGCAGGGGACTATCTGTTGCCGATATGCGTGGGTGCACTGTTTATATATTTCATATGGAGGGACAATAAAACCAATATTGAAGAGGTAAATGCATCTTATTTTAACGTATAAACGTAAGCATTACTTGTTAAACTTCGGGCACACGTCAAGTGACACACGTGAAGCAGGAAACGATTATTTCTTGACGGACTTGGTTTCATTTATTAATAAGTGATTCACAATTATTGCCTTATTGATATTGACATATTAGTAATGATTCTAGAGAGGGAAAATGAGACTCTCTCTCTCTCTCTCTCTCTCTGTGTGTGTGTGTGTGTGTGTGTGTGTGTGTCACTTAATGCACGATCCAGCATTCATTTTAACATCATAATTTATTCATCATTCACCGTTCCATTGCTTTTTATAGAGAGAAATTCCAGGTAAACCGGTTTTGTCAAAGTTAAGTCATCATAAAGTCGAGCTAACATGGGTAAATACTGGAACCCTGGATATAAATGAAGTATACGAGATCAAGTTTAAAGAGCAAGGAAAGCAGAGTTGGCAATGCTGCTCTACAAGAAGTCGGTCATTGACTGTTGAAATATCCGATTTGAAAGCCAGCACGTCTTATGTATTTAAAGTCAGGATTGCGAACGAATCTACTGGAAAAGAAGAACCATTTAGTGAAGAAAGTGAGGTCATTACTTTACCGGATTCACTTGCAGTTGAAATGAAGAAACAATCAAAACAGTGTGGATTTGATTCGCCTGCCCTGTATGAGGTGCCTTTCAGTGAAATGCCGAATGCTACAAACAATGACGCAAAAACAAGACGATTTGTTCTTGGTAAGTTTCAATGCATATTTTTATTCTTCTTATTAGTTTCAATTGCATGTTTTATGTTTAGTATTGTTGTACCTAGTTTAAGTATTATTTTTGAGTTATATGCCTGCTCGGCTTGATTACTTTGGCTTTCTTTGTCTATTGTTATCTTACTTGCAAATACTTCGTCGATTTGTATTTTTTTCTTTGGAAATACTTTGTCGATTTGTATTGTTCTTGTGAAATACTTTGTCGATTTTGTCCATGGACATAGGGAGACAAAAGAAAACGTGGGATGCAAACAGAAAAAAAGACGAATAAAATCAATTATTAACTAAAAATGGAAGCATCACGAACGTCTAACAAAAAAAGGAAGCGAACCAGGTTTCCCGCTAAGTCCATTGTAAGAGGGAACATACACACAAAACAGAATGAAAGTCATTGACAAGCAAACAATAACTGCATCAAACAGTTAAGCACCAGAATGTAAGAAATTGAATTGACATAATACCAATCCTCAAGACTAGTTATCCATGCGGACCTACTTAGGACGGTCACCCAGTACGAATCCAGGTGGTGTGATTAAATCGGTTTATGAGGCCTCAACCCCCACTTCAAACTTCCCAAAAACCAAACAATCAAAATGAAATGATACAATGAACAGAAAACTCATTAACTACGCGCACATTTAAAATTTTGGCATGACAATTTTGTATTATTATTGGGTATGGTTTTTGTCCATCATAATCGTCGTGAATTTTTTTCACCGTTGCTCCATTGGCTCTGTAACTTGATTTACTGAAGTCTTGTCTATTCAAAATAATTCTTCTCTTGCGCCCATTTATGACAGCAGTTTCGAGCAAGATCTGGGGTTCTCGACGGGGTAATTCACACAGATTGTTGGCTCCTTCCTCTTTTAAATATCATATTTAATGGAGACATGATTCAGGTTTCTTTTTTGTATTTTTAATTAAGAAAGTGTATCGACATTGTTTTATAGAGTTTATCAAGGATCATCTCAATAGCCAGCAGCGTGTCATTTTAGTAATTCAGAAAATGTTTTCGGTCAAGTTATGTTATCTTCATTGTTTACCTTTACTTTTAGGGGATCCAGGGAAGGTCACACAAGAAAAAACTATCCTTATTGTTGGTGCTGCAAATTCAAGAAAAATTGGCTTAATCAATACTATGACGAATTACATACTTGGAGTAAATTGGGACGATCCTTTTCGACTGAATGTAGTAAGTCAATACATTACATGATTTCAACGTATGTACATGTACTCTTTAAAATAATCATCTTTTGAAATATTTAAAATTTTGAGCATACATTCAAACGAAATTCACCCTGCCCGTTAATCTGTTTGATCTTTAGTGAACTTTGATTGGCTGACTTTGGTAGTGAACCTGGATTTTGCTTGCAGGTGTTCCTTTCACAGATGATCAACTGGGTCTTTTTCAATCTCAAAATAGATCGCAAACTCTAACTCCTGGTGCAATGGCGCTTTTGTCATTGTTCGTCTCTGTAATTCTTATGTTTGTTTGTTTCTTTAATCAGGCCTTAACGTCACTTCTAGAGTATTTCACCGATATCTTGACAAAATACCAAATGAGAAAAATCAAATAATAGGACAGTCATAGAAGCGGGAAATGAAAGAAATAAAGATAGTTCAGAAATAAGGATGAACCCATGCAACGGCGTTTCCGCCTACTCTTCTATTGAACTTTACATGGGGATCTTTATCCTGTCAGGGGATGCAACATTCCTGAACACGGGACCATCAGCCTAAGGTTCGCCTCCGAAGGACGTGCTGATCTTTGTCTGGCCTCTCTCCGTCAACCTGTCTGACTTGAGTGACCCTACTAAGAACACAAGTTCCCGCCAACATAGCTCTCCAGGTCATCGAGATACTCAATCCCCCCCTACCGCGATAAGGTGTAAAAACTAGGCATCATCGAACCAGTTATACCTTCAAGAATTCGCTACAAAAAAGTTGCGGAAAGTGGCTTTTAGGTTTTTTAAGGAATGACATATGTATCAGTGTCAATGATGGCCCAGGAAAAAAGTACAAATACGAATGAGAATAGAAATATAAATTAAGAAACAAGTTGTTGTCTCAATTAACTATCTCTCAATTGTATATTCAATTAAAAAACATTCTTGTCTTGTCAGGTATGTAAAACCGCTAAATATTTCAACCACATTGATATTGTCCAAAACATTTTTTCCTAGTTTTATTTTAGGGTTGTCATACACAGGAATGACACGGAAGCATCGCCGCTGGTTGCACCTGTGTAACATGAGTTTCTAGTTTGTCAATAGAAATTGGTGATGTTTCCTTTCTTAGTTGATAAATGTATATTTGGTTATTTTTTTCTGTGTGCGTCCCACGTTTTCATTTTGCTTGCCCATGTCCATGGACTTATGGCTTTTGAATATCGTCTTAGTTTTTCGTGTTTACTACTTTCTGCAATACATGTGTCACCGCCGAGATGTTTTCTGTCAATTTTCGTAATGTTCTTCCTAAATCCGATTTGATTTCAAATACGTAAAAAATAATTTTATTCTATATTTTCTTACTTTTAGGTTCCTCCCGAAGCAGAATGGCTTACAAGTTATACGATCCATCAGAACGTTGCAAGCCGTTTGGACTATGCCCTCACTATTATTCATGCTCCTGACTTTGACCTTACAACTGACTTACAAAAAGGATCAACATTAGTGCAACAAAT
>JAUMGZ010228907.1:0-11126 GCA_032359645.1 Pododesmus macrochisma
GTTATCAAAAGATAACGGCCAAGGCCTTTGATATGTCAAAATTTAGATATTGCCTGATTTTGTCTAAATTTGGTACTTAGGGCGTATTACTACACTGTGACAACAACTACATGCAATTTTTTTCTGATCCATCATCTAAGATGGGAATTACATCATGTCATGGCCCCATTATGATTCACACTCATTTTAAAAAATGCTTTTAATAGGCGAGCTATGCTTTTCTCCAACAGCTCTTGTTGATTTTACAGAATATTTAAACAAGAATGTTTATTTTTTAATGTGTCCAAGTGTGTATATTTAACAAAAATATTAGGTTAACACTAATTATTAAAGTGCACAGAACCAAACTTTCTGCAGTGTTGTGGATGTACAGCGGAAAAAAAGGATATTATAGAACAGAAAGTGGTTGTCTCAGTATCAGAATAATGTGGCTATGCATTGTCTCACCAGAATATATCTACGGCAAGATTTTAAAACAATTAAAAACAAGCTGGATATTTATTTTATAATTTAGCAGTACTTAAATATTTCACACTTCTGTTTTACTGTAAAACAAGCTATTAAATGATAAATGCACATCTCTACATTCCATGTATAAGATAAATTTTCCAAAGAAAATGGTCGACTGTTTTTGTATTGTTAGGTCAATAGTTTTAGTGTGGGTTACCAGTTTTCTATCTGTGTATGTGTAAATAATTGATTTAGGAGTTTTTTTCATTAAGATGGTTCTCCCTACAACTATCTATAATTAGCTTGATGTACACAGTATAGTATGGAGCTTCCACTCTGTATTACAACTGGCACTAATTAACTTTCCTATGGACATCTTACAAAGGTTGGGTGACTTTCACTGGATCAATAATCTCCTATTACTTGATGACCTTGAACTTTATATACTGCTGAATCCCAGAATTATTCTTATGCATGTAGACAATAACATTTGATGATGATGGTGATGTTGGTGGTAATGATGATGATGATGATGAGAAGGAGGAGGAGGAAGATGTCAATGACGACAGTGATGATGACGAAGTATCCACAAGACAATGTCATATTATACCGATATTCTGGCATAATATTTGTGTCCAAAGTTTTGCATGAGCATACTTGAGACCTTATTCAATAGCCGAGAAAGTATTAAAATGCCACTCAGAATGCATATGAAACAATAATGAGATATTTTAAGCACAGTTAACCTTAACCTTTGATCTATGGATATAAATATAAAATCAACCAACTACATGTAGTAACCCATAAGTCTTTCTTTTATGGTACCATATGTTTGTTATGTTCACGTCTCTTGTCGGAACCCATAATTAAAGACCTATATAAAGATATATTGTGTTATCCTTGACCTGAAATTATAAGACAATTTTATGTCTAAATGTATGTACATGTTTATATTATTGTATGTAATTGTATATTCCAGATAAAATAAATTGATCAATCAAGTCCAGTTTGTGTATACTAAGAATTGTACTGTCTAGAAAGACTACAGTACATAAAGTTGATTTGTTTTTAACCAATGGCCATTAAATAAAGAATCAAAGGGCGATAACTTTATATAGTATAGAAAATTGCCAAAAGCTAATTTGTATGATTAAAGTTATTATACTGTTGCCTGCATACAGTCAAACATGTGATTATGTGGAAAATAGTTACAGCCTATATACAAGTTTACCAGTAGGTGTCATTATTAAAACGCTATAGTTTAAGCATGACCTCAAGGAACAGAAAGATATAATTTTTGTATAAATCATTCCCCATTTGTCAAGGCTTATTCAATATGTATGCGCTAAGTTTACATTTGTCTATTGATTTAATATTACTATTGTCCCAGACCAAAAAAAGTGAGCCTTAATGTTACCTGGTAATTGACAAGTGTTAAGGTAATAGATCAAACACTTATGGCAAAAGCAATGATGTATTCACTTAAGATAATATTAATGACATAAAAAAATGATCTTTTGATAAACTGTAGCCGAATTGTGTGCTTTATTGCTGATCAATAACAATAGTATCATTATCTGTAGACATATTAGTTACCAGGAAGGCAGCTAGGACAATGATTTGTTTCCTTATGCAGAAATCAGATAACAACATATAACAATTCTCTTTTGATATATCTTTCCTGTTAACATATGCTGGCAGATCTTAATTAACTGGGATACATTGGAAATTTTAAGACTGACAATTGTAGGTGATGGGTAAGATGTGTGCACAATTTAATTAGAATTGTTCCAGTATTGAACTTATGATAAGTTCATCAAGTGCTATAACTCTCTTTATTAAGTTTGACAACAATGCAACTTATCTGGTAAAGAATCATTGCTGCATAATTTCAAGGAAAGGAAGGTGTTATAGAGGAGTAGCATGGACAAGGCTTTTGTTCAATATTAAACTTTTTAAATGTCAAAATGACATCTTACTTTTGGGGAAAACCAAGGTTCATAACTCTCTTAGTATCAGTAGACACAACATGGCAGTAACACATGCACAGGTTAATGTAATGGATAAGATGTGTGCAACATTAAATCTGGTAGGAATACGTTAAGTATTCTACCCAGATTAAATTAAAACTGTTCCTGCACTAAAGAAGTATTACCGTACTGGACAAGGCTTTGTTAATACCATTCCCGCCAATAACACATATCACACATTTAACCTTTGCCTGCCGTTAACGCATTTAACGCTTTTTACCCTTGTCTGCCAAAAACGCACTTTCAACACTACCAAATACAGCTATGTTTACACCTTGTTCCTCGCGTCATCATTCATTCAGACTTTTTAATACTGACTAATTATTTGTTCGATGTAGTTTTTATTTCAGCCATATTTCAAAGCGACACAGATTCGGATTCCGAATTTTCTGGTTTTGATCCTGTTGAATCTGATACAGAAAACATAACAGAAGGTGTTGGCAGTGAAATTGGAGATTTTCAGTCAAGTTTGAATGAAAAAAAGTGCCATTGACTCTCTTAATCAAGTAATGGAACAATGTCACATTGTGAATGTGACGCATCAAGTTTTGGGATAATGTGACCAAATCTGACAATAAATCATTGCTCCATCTTCATGATTGCAAGGCAATCAATTCATGTGTTACAGAGAGTTACATTAACAAGGTTCATGCTGACAACAGTATAACATGTCAAAGAGCCATAATACGATGGGAATAAACTTCTAAGGGCCATAACTCTCTTAGAAGCAATGAAACAACAATATGATGGTGTCACGCACACACACACACACACACACACACACACAGGTGTATGTGATAGGTAAGTTTCATTAAAATAGGTCCTATACTAAAATTAAGGCCAATAAGTAACTTCTATGTGCCCTAACTCTCATGATAGTACATGTAGTTGAAACAGCATGGTGGTCACACCTAACACACATGTATGTGATGAATAAGAATTGGTCCAGTACTATAGTGGCAACAGTTAGGTTATACCATTTGCATCAAAAGTAAAGTCCCTTTTATTGTCAGAGTAAACAAGAGGGAGAAAGTGCCTTGATGTGCACAGCTGAAGCCATATATAGTATTATATCTCCTGGTTTAAAAAAAACTTATTACTCCATTTTGGGCCCCAAGTGGTGTGCAAACCATGATAATCAAGCCCCATTTGGACAAATCAGAATTTCTTAATTTCTTTCAAGTATGCTTCCTCTAGATCTCAAGTTATTTAAATCAAACTGCAACAAATGTCTCCCCTACATTTTGCCTTTAGTACATCTGGAAAAATTAGGTCTGCAGCATGATTCAAAGGGACACATTTACAGAAGTTCTTACAATTGTTATTATACAATGTACCTCATTGAAGTAACAGAAGCACTGATATGCTAAAACATACCACATGAAGGTGAAACAAAACATCAAATCTCCCCGAGATGCATGCTGCCGTGAGATTCAATATTTTTTCAACCTGGAGCAAACGCAGCTCATTGAAGAGTCAGTGCAATGCGCATACTGTTTTAGGCCTGATTTTTTTTCTCGGTATAGTTAACCGCCCTCTGGAAAAATGACAGCATTGTGCAAATTAATCTTCAAATTACCCAACTTATAGGGCCATAAATGTTTAATATTGAATATTAAAACTTAGTTTTCTCTTGCCTCATTGGACATATGAGGCCTTGTGGTTAAATGGAATATGATCTATGAATCCCTCACCCAAGAGATATGCTTCCTGGCAAATCCCATTGAAATTGCTACAGTTGTTTAGAGCAGTTAATAAAGTTTGAAGTTAACATAAAGCAAACTTGGACCCTCAAACCCATGTCTTGAAAAAACTCAATCTTCCATGCCCCAAAAGAGTTTCTAATGCAAGCATTAAGCCTTAGGCCATCTGATTTATAAGAAAATTTATACATTTGTTGTATATTCTCTGTATTGGCCACTTAATCATACACGATGAGTCAATTCAAACTTGGACAAGGACTAAAGGTGAAAACAAAACAACAAATCAATGTTTGTTATATCTTTATTATAGCCTTTAATGATACATATTTCCATATTGTGTGTTATCTTGCATGATGGTGATATTTACAGATTTTAGTGAAATGAAAATAAATAAAAAAAATTACCACTGGCCAAGACTTATAACAATATCAATAATTAACATGTAGTACAGGTGTTTCTGTACGAAACTATAATCATTACACAACAATCGCATATGTGTCTTGTACCGAAGTGTTGTACTGAAGCACTTGGGCAGTGTAGAAATTATGTATCGTTTTAAGAATGTTTGAAATTCGATTAAGTAATTCCTTCTATACCAATTAAAAATAATTATGTACCAAGAATGTTTTTTTGGAAAGTCAGTCTAAATGAGTCAAAATTGATTCATAATACATTTGTATACCGGGTTCTACATTTGGTATTCAATGGGTCTATGTTATCAAAACTATACCACTACATCATGACGAAGGTGGAAATCGCTGATTAACATCTTTTTTTCATGATGCAGAATTCATTTCAAAATCTTTATTAAAGTGTTATGTTAAAAAGAATTCAAAACTTCTTTATTATACTTGTAAACATTATATCTATTGTATAGGTACTACTTTTGTTTGTACCAGGATTAGCCAACCTTCTAATACATATGTATTGCAAAATATATACCTCAACATTGCATTGAATGTGCATTTAATTTTCCACATATGAGGGGAAAATAACAAAAACAACAACAACAATATTTACACCTGGGCATAACTGGTTCTTGAACTTTATAAAATTGTGATACTTGTAGCATACCACTTTGCTCCCGTTGCTGTTTTGTTTTGACAATAGGAGCAAAGTGATAGGTACAATTTAGATAATACTGTCTTCTTTATGACAGGTTTTTCAACATAAATCAACTGAAAGTACACTTGAGTACACTTGAGCAAGCAACAATCAACAAAATTTGTTCAGGTTTATGTTATATTCGAATGGTCTTTGACTAACTCATGTTAAGACAATTTCATGTAACCTATTTTCAAAGTTCAAGTACCAAGTATGTTGTTTCATACCACAAAGAAAATAAATAACTAAAGTCTACAATATCAACAAGAAAACATACATTTTTGCAATGAAAATAAACAACAAAATGTATTATAACAGTTTAAACTATAAACAAAAAAACAACAACAATTTCTTTACTGAAAAACACTGTAAATATCCAACATATTCCACTTTCAGTTGTAAAACTCAAGTTTTAGGTGCTGAAAAACAAAGTTGTTTAATTATATCATTAAGTTTAAACAAAAAAAATCCACTTAAATTGCCTAAGGCAAATTTATGTTTTCATTCTAATTTTTTGTTTTGTGTATTACAAATAAAGAACTAATTTTAAAGAAAACATAAAACCAGATTTGAGACACCTCACAAAATATAAAACTATTCAGTACTTTCAGGTAAATGTTATCACCCTTTTTATAATCAAACAAAACGATGTTGATGTGGATATATATAGTACCTTCGGAGCTTTATTCTTCCTCACACAGCACTAATATTATAGACATGATACAACATAACAAGCCCTGACTTTGCAATAATACACAATCTTCAAGTTCATGTAAAAAACTTACACAACACACAAAAACACATCAAACAATAAGTTAAAAATAAAGATCCACATGTACATTGCATTGAATTTGTCTTGATTGAAACATAGGGGAAAAATACCGAACTATGACAGACATTCATTGTGTTGGGAAAATTCTACAAAAGATTCAAACATACAACAAATGGCACACAAATAAATGACATCCTGATAAGTGCCAGATGAACCCTATGGAACTAGTAATGACAGAGAAATTCAATAGGTATACTTATTGTAAAAGCACATACTTGTAGCTGTGACAGTGATTTGGCAAGAACATTTTCAAATTAAGTTAAAGTTTATTATTCTAAAGGTAAAACATGTATTTTATTCATTCTAGGATGTGGTTTGTTATGTTGTTCCAACATATATGAAGCTATACTTCAAAAGGGACCACAGCAAATAAAAGAACACTTGATAGTGATGACGGCCATTGGCAGGTTAAGATGATTATGATGATGGCCCAATTCAAAAGTCTATTTTCACAACAAATATCACTAATGTTTCATCAACCAGATTAATTTCCTGTATACAAAAATTGAGACATTATTCAAATGTAGAAAGAATATATCAACCAAAAAAATTTCTCTGCACTGATAACAAAAAGCTTTTAAATAAAAATTTACGGATATGATTAGTTTGAACTAAATATATTAATGGACAAATTAATACTCATTTAAAGATTCTGTTTAACAAAATCTAGACTAGTCACTACATTCAATGTCAAATATTCATGGACAATATTGCAATTGTATGATTTTATGCTGTATGATCATGATATACATTAAAGAATTTCTGTATCAACTTTAAATTGTTAAATGTTACGTTGAATGATACATTTCTGATTTTTATATGTCATCACAAACAGAATGCCAGCTAGAATACTTAATAAACCTACAAACACAATCTGATCTGACATATAGTCTTGTTAACAATAACAGGACATTTTTTGTTAGATTCTCTCAATTTCTGGACTCACACATCAGGCTCTTTTGCACATTATGACAAATTTTCTTTCATTCTCTCATCTCTAAAACGGCAAGAAAACAAATTGCATTGAAGAAGCATTGAGTAACAAATATCACAAAAAAATAAAGTACTTGGGGAACTAAAATGACAAGTTGCATTGAATAAAGTGAATTTAACAACATTAATAGAGTATGAATAATGAAGTGCAAAGCTGTAACATTTACTTATACATTTGGTCAAAAGTTTGACTCGAGAACAAATAGTAGTATTCTGAGTCTCCCTGTACATTTTACTCTCAAATCAGGCAGAGAACAGAGATGGTTAAACCCAATAAAAGATTTCAATACACTGAAAACAGCATAGTTACTTCCCTTTATATAACACTCCTCGTCTGGGCAGTGCACTTTTATATAGGGCCATGGGGACATGACCTGTCAGAGACTTAAAAGGGTGAGCATTAGGATTACACACAAATAAACACTTTCACATAAAAAAATTGGGGGAATTTGAGATAGATAGCAAATATGCTGTACATAAAATATACATAATAAGTAATAAAGACTGTATTCGGGATGTAAATTCACTTTAAAAAGACGAGGAGTAAAAAAGAAAGACTACAGTATATTGATGGTATGTTCAATTGTATTTACATGAATTGAAATATTGAATATATACATGTACTTTAAAATGCAAAACATTTAAATTAATCATACTCTTATGTGCATGAAAGAATAATTGTATGATAATAATGTAAATTTTAAAGCAAAGATTAACATTGTATTTCAAAGAAGAAATTTAATCTAAACATGATAAAGGTGTGTTAACTGAAGTTAAATTTGCAAGAACAGATTTACATGCGAGTATACTGTTCTGACATTGCAAAGGTAACTATAATATTTTCATTTATCTAAGAAATCTTTGTAAAAGGGAAAAAAATATTGTTTGTAAAAATATTAAATTCTTACCTTAAATTCATAAACTTTTTTAAAGACATATGTCATATACTATTAAAAATGACATATATTCTGACAGGTTTATTATCACCTAAAGTTTCTACAAAATATAGACATCCATAAGATTCAAATATTACATTCAAAATAAGATTATTTGAAATACACCACATTTTGTTTGTTAAACAGTAACAATCCAGTCTTTTGATCACCTCTTTTCGTATAACAATGCCATAAAGAGCATTTTATAGTTCATCTTGATCTGTAATGTGTCTCATACTAGTACATATGTGTTGTATACAGATGAAACACTAGCAGTTATATATAGTTCCCCAAGTAAGGGAGACAATCTGTGGCGCTGTACATCACATACAAATTTGTGATTTGTTTTTTTTGGCAAAATTAAATGAAGTTCAACTTTTTTTGTCAAATTCTAGAATGAATACATGTATGTCAATATGTCACATTGATGTTCAGTCAATGACACTTATTAATGATATATGTATTTATATACTTTTTTGTCCATTTACATAGGTCCTAAAATAAAACTATCAATCTAAATTTATTCAGTTAGTGTAAAAAAAGATAATTGGTAAGTTTCTGGTATATATAAGTACTGAAAGGTTATAAACCTGTACCAAATGTTTTCTGGTGGATTGTTTGACACTGTTTGTGTAGTAAGAGTTGTAAAAAAATTTAGATCTATCAAAAGTACTTTTCAAACCAAGAATTTTTTTTGGGTAGTTTGTCTTGATAGTTTGATTCAAAGTGTTGATTTTTATCAACAAAGACAAAACTTGTGACAGTATTATTATTTTAAGACAGTTGTGAAAACTATAATAAATTTCTTAATACAAAACATGTACACAAAAATAACTCCACTCAGTACAAGTGATTTACACTGTGTGCTCTTATGGATAATTATCAAAGTGAAGTCTCTAACACGTGGACTGCTTTTTTATTGTACATCGATGACTCGGTTAAGTGTAAATGTATATACATAAACTGTACATACTAAGATCATAAATTAAATTGGTGAAAATGACTAGTTAATATGTGGAAATAGTTCAAGTACTACTCAAATACAACATAAAATGTGTCTAGTCCAGCATTACACATTAATTCAACTTTTCATACAGACTATATAAGTATCAAATGATAAGCCTCATATAGATAAATTGATCTTTTGATCACAAAAACAAAATAAATGAACAAATACTTATAACCTTGAACATATTAAAAGTAATGCAGGTATGCTAAAGATTGTCATAAAACATATAGTACGCAGCTAGCACCATTATTATAGAACTTGAATGCTTTATTGATGTAGACCAAGTTGTTTAAAATTGAAATAAAACTTCTTTAATTGATTAAATATAACAGCTGTCGGATACATGTACTTGTAGCGAAAGCCAAAGTATAGTATAACATGTTTCTTTTACACGTATGGTTTAATTTCAACATCATTCAATATACTGTTCTCAGTGTCCCATCCTTGAAAATTTTGAAACAATATATTAGAATTTCATGATTTCAATAATTGATTTCATTCTGACATTTAGGTATGTCAGTCAGGAAGGCTGATTTTGATTTTTATGGTTTCACATGATTCATTTAATGTCAATGTTGTGGTTTTGTTTCTGAGAGTGTCACATTTAGTCTCGCTTTTGTAAGATTTCATCTACTTGACTATCCACCACTGAGAGAGTGATTAGGAGCTGGGCAGCATAGTATGTTAACATGATTATCTGATGGTGGAATGGAATTGGCATGACGAACATGTTGATAGCAATTGTCACATCTGAAATCATGAACAAAATGGACCCAACACAGGAACATAGCTTTGTCCACGTCCAGAGATCATCAAAGAACTGGACCCGGGCAACAGCTCGCCATCCCATAACGCATATGAGTGTAATGTAGCCAGCCACCAAATAAACCATGACCCCTTCCAATGCTGGCTGTAAGATGTAGTACACCAAGGCCCCAATAGCAGTGAATACCGCTCCAGCATACGGGTTAAAAGGCTTCCAACCAAAAGCTCTGGCATAGCAGATCTGAGCAGCTGCAAACATGCCAATGCCCAACTCAAAGTAGGAATCTTTCCACACAAGTGCTATGTCTCCCAGCAATGAAAAAGTGAGGCCAATGAGGATGCGACGGGAATATCGGTAATATTCGGTCAGGTTCATGCCATGTAAAAATACAAACAACATCAGCGATATGATCGGCAGACATTTGAAAATGCAGAGGAAGATGGAGTTAATTTCTCTGTCTTCTTTTCCAAAGAGTACGAAGAAGATGGCGACAGTCTTTAAGAAAGGCACCAACTTTGGCCCAATGCACTTCAGCTGTAATTATAACAATTATGATATGTAAATATGAATAATATACAATATAATACTGACCCATGTAACTAACTTTTTTTTTTTATAGAAAACAATATTGACAATTATATTTGCTTAACTTATTACATGAAGATGCTTATTGACAAATTTTTTTTAAAAATAAATTCCAAACTTTTTTTATTTGAATTCAAATCAGTCATTTATATTCAGTGGTAATATAATGTTACTCATGTGCACATTAACATCTACGCTATATGAGTAAACATTGATCAATACCTGCACGTACAAAAGACACTGGCCATGGTTTAATCATTTGTGTTGATCAATTGCAATGGCATCTAGAATCTCACAGTTACAGAAGACAAATTACTAGTCATGTTTTATTTATATACATACAGTATTAATTTATATGAAGTGTCCTAAATAAAGTGACAAGTTCTGTCAACTTGGAATGATTTGTTCTAAATATACATAGTGAGACACCTGTATTCATAAAGACACATAATTAGACACATAACATAAACTTTGCATGCATTACAAGTTTGGATTTATTCTCATGAAATACAGCCTTTGACGCAATCATTTGGTATATTATCTATGTACTCAAGTGTACATGGGTATTAATAGTATTCTCTGACTTTCTGCCTGCTTTTATATATGGATTTTGCGAAAGTTAAATTACCAAATACCATTTTAAAACAAGAGGCCCATGGGGCCTTAACGTCCATCTGGATTGTCATTTGAATATTTTTGATCCTAGGGTCACTCCTTGA
>JAUMGZ010228918.1:0-11126 GCA_032359645.1 Pododesmus macrochisma
ATTTGTTGCAGATTTGTGGGAAATTTGTTAACAAATATCAGAAATGAGAAATTACTCCAACAAATACACATTCATTAAATAGAAATCAAAATACTAGAATATATCAAAAAAAATTGGTAAAAACAAAAACATTGCAAGTGCACATCTAAACAGGATCATGTGTGCCAAGTTTCATAAATATCAGTCAAGAATATGACCAGCTGTACTTCAGACCATATTTATAAAAGGAAATCATAAAAGGGGAATATCTCCAACAAAAATTGTAAAAAAAAGAATAGAGTGGACAACTATTCTAGATACTGATCATTTGTGTTAGGTTTCATGAAAAAATAGTTAAGAATACGAGCTGTAGTTATTTGGAAAAAAAATTCTTGAATGGTATTCTAAAATGGAAAACATAACGACTCCCACAAAAAAGATGAAGAGAAAATAAATCGCAAGCACAAAACAACATAGCCTGCTGATCATGTGTACCAAGTTTCATAAATATCAGTCTAGAATGTGAGCAGCAGTAAATTCATGGACTGAAATCATTAAAGAGGAATAAATACAACAAAGTAAAACACAAGTGCACAACTACACAGGGTACTGTTCATTTGTACCAAGTTTCATAAAAATTGGTTAAGAATTAGAGCTGTAAACCTTCCAAAAAACTATGTAGACAAACAGACGGATGGACAAAGTGATTACTATAGAGCACCAAATCTTGAGATGCAGGGCCTGCAATTAATAAGTAATAATGCTTAAATCGGTAAAATACAGTTCGTTGAAAGTAATTCTTTTAAATGTCAGAAAACATAGAAGAAACTCTATACAATTTTTGCTGAATGCTTAAATAGCATGCATGCGCAGATAACCTACATTTGACAATTAAATATCAGGGGCAAAATTGAAGCTATCATTGGTCTGGATACTGGAACCATAGCTACAGTTTTATTGTTTTAACGAACTGTTAAATTTTAGTATTGTACTCTTTTTAATCCTTACTGCACCTTTAAGATAAAAACAACTGGAACAAAAAACATCTCTTTCTGATGGTTGAAATTCAAGGTAGCTGTACCAGTGCTGAGGTAGTGGAGAATGTTTGTCTGAAACAGAAACAATTATAAAGAATAAAATGTGAACTTCAAAATTATATTTCATGAAAATGATAAAACTATGATCCAAAGTGAAACATCTTAAGAGTTCGACTCGTATAACTATAGATAACTTCTCTCCATAGTCAATGTGATTTGAAAACTGATTTGCTGGTAGTAGCATGTACATCGTGTAATATGGCTTTATATAACCTATATCTATATCTGTAAAGCATACCTTGATTATGCTCTTTACACGTCTAACATTAAAGGCCAAATTCAAATTTGAATGACCGAGGATATTTTTCCCTGATTCTGTTATTGTTTAAGTCAACAATTAAAGTTCATGACTTGTTTATTCTGTATATTCATTAATTTCATTTTAATCAACTGCATGTATCATTATTATTCAAACTTACAGACATAGAAAGAAGATAAATCCATTGGATTAAATTTGTACATGAACATACAATAATATAACATGATACTCAGACCTGGTCTTCATACACGCTTTTAAATAAAGGTAAACATAAATTTACTTCCTTTAAAAAATTAAGAACATTGTTTGTATAATGCTTTATTACTTAATGATACAATATTTTTTGTATACTTCTAGACTTAATACATTTGATAGACTAAATCCACAATTGTACATGATCAATTGTCAGTTAGAATCAAGTTAGGTCTTTCTCTTTTTAGCATAATGACTTACTATAGATGTCTGATCACTACTGACACTGCGAATGGATATGCCAAATTCTGTGTATTGTTTTCCACGATTTTTCCATGAAGGTCTAGACAAACACATTGGCTGAAATAGAGAACATGATATTATTACATGACTGTGAAATCTAACTATTAATATACAAGGGTTTCAAGAGTGTTCAAAGTTGCTGATCATCTCATCTCTTCAGGGGAATTCAAATTCAATTTCATTTTTACTGAGGACCTTGACCTTTGACCTTCAGGTTCCAAGATATTTTACCCATTTATTTTAAAAGAGTTAATATGCAAATCTCCTTAAAACTTTATTAACTGAGTGCTCTATGACCTTGACCTTGACCTTGTATATTAAGCCTCTGTAACATTAAGTCAGGTCCCTTATGAAATAATACAGAGCTGTTGCAAGCATCCCATTCTTTATCCATGAAAGAAAATACAGCACTCAACATAAATGTCTCATGCAATACTCCTTCCTTTCCTGTGTTATAAACAAGTGAAAGCTGTTCAATGAGATGAACATAGGAATGTTGTACTGTCAATATATTACAAGGTTTATGCATGACAAAGACATCATAATTCATTATGTGTAAAGTAAAAAATATTTAACATCTGATAGACTCGATTTTAAAAGAAATACTGTGAAGAATGGATGGAGTATCCATCAGTCCGTTTCAGTTTATTAACTTTTTTACCTAAGAAATTACAATCTGTACATACCAATTTACCAACAATAAATAGAGCTGCATCTTTAGAGTTGTTGCTTTTTTGGGAAACTTTTGAATAAACTTTAAATCATTCTTTCAGAGTACAAGAACAGCATATTTTCAAAGCAAAAACTTAACTTACAAAGTTTCTCCTTGGCATAATCAACATTCTAAAGATTTTTTCAAGGCCATTGATAATGAAATATCCACCCATTTCCTGTAAAATGCAAAAGTTCAGTTTAATAGTATGATTAGGTTGAAGTCATAGTGAGATAATACAACTATTCAACATCAACAACACAGGGTAAAATATGTACAATAAAACAATTGTTTAACCAAAAATAAGTATCCCACTAGTAATATATACAAAACCAATATACATGTATATATATTTCACAAGTATCAAAGATTCTTTCGAGTTTTACAGGACTGTATTAAAATATAGAATTTTCTTTCATTTTTCTGTAATTATCTCCCTTTACCAGTTATTTCGATGTAAAATGCATGTAAATTCTTTTTGTTCAATAAGATAAATTTGTTTAAAATGGGCAATTTACTTTTTGAATTACTTCAATATAAAAAAAAAAATTATCAGATAGAATGACTGATTATTGTAAGTAAATGTTTTACTCTTCTTGTGGTACAGGTATGTATACAATTTATTATTCAAACTCTGGTTTTCTTGAAAATTGATTATCTCGATTGGATTATTTACCCATTACCTTATATAGTATAAAGCATAGAAGAAAATAAAGGTGCTTAAGAAATATCAATACTTTAAGATGACAGAGGATCTGGTAAAACAAATTATAAACAAGAAAATACTATGAATTACTGCAAATTTTAGATATGAGTAGTTTGAAATTACATATTTTTCATATTCCTTCTCCTTTAACTATCTGCAAAGTGATAGATCTGTGACTTTTCTACTTTTCACATTGTTAGATATCTGTTTGATTATCTCCATTTAACTATACACAAAATCTAAAATCTAAGTAACATTTGATTTATAAGTGTATCTAAGCTTCTATAAATCGAATGAAAAAGCAGGGTGGTCTTAAATTCATACTAAAAGCCATACAGAATTAAGGAATAACAAACCTCTGCTTCTTCTCCTTTCTCGATTAGTTTCTTCTGAGATAGGTGGTGTAGATTACAAGCTGAGGACTGGAGGAAGAAAGTAAGAAAGGTTAGTAATTATAATGTAAAGGATTCCATGGGGCGATTTCAGTTTAACATTCATGCGAGTACAAAGGTATACCATTGATGATGATGACGACGACGATGAGGACGACGACAAGGACAAGGACGAGGACGAGGACGAAGACAATGCAAATGTTAGAAGCAAAACAATTATTTGCAATAATAAAACTGTAAATAAATTGTGCATTTTAAAGATTAACATCAATATATCTTTGTACTGTATTGTACTGTCACCAGACTATAAGTAGATTATTTACCAGTAATCATTAAGTATATATTTAGATAAACACCTTTTTAAACTACAACATTTATTTCATGATGATACCAATGATCTGTACAGTATTTACAAACATACTTAAATGTTCGTTTTATAATTGCCTTCTTTGTAGCAAACAGCAATGAGAAATGTTGTTTACCTTCACCATAATGGGTACTCTGCCAATCTCCCTGGACATGGTGCCACAGTCAACATTATTAATCTTCCACAGCATGTCAATGTACAGCTTTCCACTGTACGTCGTACCTCGCTCTCGGCACTGTAAATACAATTGTATCCATACAATAAAACCTACTTCCATAAGGCTATATTTCTAAGATTCTTGAACCATACAGTAGAGTTTAGACTAATTATTATCACCTGATTTACAATGCCAACTAGAACACCAACAGGTCAGCAAGGTGATGCAGAATGTACATGTCAAACTCAGCCAAAGCCTAGCCCAAATGTACCTCCACATGTACTTTGTGAACTTCTTCCATGATGAGTTTTAACCTGGATCAAAACTTTACTGTTTTTCTAATTTTAGTAACATTGACTTTAACTTCATATTTCAAAACTCAATAGAGGCCTTTCTTAAATGATGATCAACAAATGTGATGTTTGAAATCAATCAGGATATCAGGGCTTGAGTTCTCATCTGAATAAGAAATTTAATGGTTTTTTTTATTTTATGAAAAGTGACCTTGACCTTGGCTTTATGTCTCCAGAAAACAAAAAGGGTCTTCCTTCAATGATGATCAACATATATATGTGAAATTTGAAAGCAATCGATTAGGCTATTAGAATTTAGCTATCACCTCCTAACTTACTTGATCACATATTCATACACAATCCTCTTTAATAATTCATCCTAAGAAAAATTTGGAAATAAAATTGTAAATCAATTATCCTTGTTACTATCCCTATCCCCTATATGATGCTTATTTTTACATTAACATTTGCAATGTACTATTCCTCAACAAAATTAGATGTTCATATATATAATTCTAAGGTCAATAAAACATCAGTTACAACATAACAAGTCAACAGAGCCCCTGTATAACGTAATTACCTCTGCCGGGTACACTTTCTGTGTGGCTGCATGGCTGTTACCATCTACTACTTTTGGACTAGTTATAGTACAGGACTGAAAATAAACAATAAAGATTAAAACATATACTAATATTGTATATATACATGTAATTTAAAATCAAATATTTCTGTTAATGAGACTGTTTTGTCATCATTATTTTATTGTTGTTTTCGATATTCTCTTATAAATTAAAGCTGCTAAAGAATCAGTAGCATCAATATGTGAATGGTCTTGAGTTAACTCTACAGGCACTCTACCAGAGTCACTTCTATATACATGTAGTTAAAGAAAATTTAAAGCTGTTTCCTGAAACAACCAGCCAACCACGGAAACAGTAGGAATTAAGTGAATAAATCTGACTTGAACCAATACATTCCCAATGATAACCAACCAGATCAATGGTGAATTGGATAAACGGTGCTCAGCTATATGTATATGTGTTCAATCAAGTACATTAAAATAGTGGACAATTTATCAAATGTTTTAAAACAGAATGAATCAAGCATACTTATCTAAAGTTCAGTGCAGTCTATGTATTATTTTGAGTTGCATCACACTCTAGGTAATTCAAATAATTATGTTTAAAAATAAATAAAAGCTTTAAGTAAGAGTAGCTGTTTTAATATTAAATATCTATATCCTTCCTGCAACTATAAGTGCATTTTTGCATTTGTTTATATGAATTCTGAAGTTTACCTTAGTAAGTAAACAATGTTCCTACTTACCTGAACACCAAAGAACACTCTATCTCCATTAGGCAGTGCAAATTCTGTTGTTGGTATTGCCTTCAATTCATAAATGTTTAATATAAAATTTCAACAACAAAAATTATACTCAATTTTTCTTTACAAATGCAAGTCAATTAAACAAAATAACTCTGGGGTAGCCACAATTTAGATGAAACCTTAGACCAATCATGCACGCATGCGGTAGTTTTCACACCTTGGTCCATTATTTTCACTTAAACTGATATGAAAACAAAACTGTCAATTTTGATAACTTTGTAGAGAAAAACTGGGATTTATTGAAATCAGACTCCACTAGAGGTTAGATGCCTACAGGTAATTAAAATGTGTGCTTCACTTACATGTGAACCATTGCATGATTGAAGATACAAACTAAATGTATTTATATAATGAAATTTTGGAATCAACTTTCATAAACAAACCTTCAAATGTAGACATCAAAGAGAAACCACACAACAACTTTTTTGAGTTGATCATGATCAGTGGATTTAACTTTGAATTCCTTGTAATTGAGTGGATTAAAAAGTCTAACCAAGAATCTAAGTGAAATCAATGAAGTGGGAAATGTAAGTCACAAAAGGTCAAATTAACCTACTTTACAAAATAGATTTTGTTTGTAGAACACTTAAAAAAGTTTCAAGTCTGTAGAACTTAAACTTCCTAGTATATGGAATCAATCTAACAATCTGACCAACATGTTACAGATGGAAAGATGGAAAAGGCAAACATTTAATGTCCTGACTGCATGTACTTTCATAGAAGTTGTATAAAAAGTATACAGAAAACATTCTAGCGTAAATAAAAATGTATTCACATAAACATGTGTGTATTAGAGCGGAAGCCCTGTACTGATCAACCATGCTTAGTATTACTTTACATCCATGTACGGTACATGTAAAGAGATTTTGTAATAGATTTCCAATAACAGATCAAGTTTTTATTAATGAAATGTTGACATGCAATAACTCACAAAATGTTCTATATGATTTATAAATACATGTACTTACGAGCACAGCTCTTGAAAGACCTTCTTGGAGAAGATAGTTGAAGGATTCTACATGTGGGCGTGTCAATTCTTGAAGACGCTTCAGGGAAATAAATAGAAATTAATTATCAGTTTATTCACTCCGAGATCATGTTTGACAATCCATCCTTGGAATTGGAAAATCTTATTTGTTTATGTATTTCAAAGAGCTGTTACTATGTTTTTTGATGGCTTTGGTAGGGATGGTATATACGATTGTTAAGCATATTTACTCCGGTTTCGATTGATAGAAAGGTTTCTGTTGATTTGGCTAAGTAATGATTGATATCTGACAATAAATTAAGCTGCCATACTAAAATCTTGAAAATTGAGTTAAGCACCTTTCTAGTGTGTATGATACGTTGTCGACCCTGGGCAATGTCAGGGAGGGGTTATTGATTGAAACAATTGTCTGTGAGAAAAGTGCCTAATTTTTACTTCTTTGGTTTTGACGGGACCGGGATTCAAACCCACCACCTGGGATTCTAGCACCTGTCTACCAGCATGAACACCCTAACTATTGCATGAAATTAAAGTGTGACAGCACTATAAAGTCTATCTTCTGTCAGTGTTTCATCTAGGATTTCAAAAGGGCAGGGTGCTAAATCCACGAAAAGGGCATTTACGGAGCGCGAAGAAATTCTGCTTACCAAAAAGGGCATACATTTTATATGACCTAAAACTGTGTTAAAAACACAACATAACTCTGTATATATATATAAGAACAAGTTCATTACATTACAACAGTATAAATTTATAAGAGTTAAAATCTTGCCTCTGAATTAAAAAATTAAAACAGAAAATAAAATGCATAAAAACCCGTAAAATGCATAAAACGGCATGAAAGGCAAATCTTTTTTTTTGCACTTTAAAAAAGGGACATTATCAACTCTTGTGCAGGAAGCCCTTAGGCGTTAAAAGTCTGATTCTCCATATGTGCCTTTTTCAAGGACCCACTTATACGCCTTTCCCTCGACGGCATTTTGAGACGACTGACTCTTTGAATAACAGTTCACTAGAGAAAACTTTCCCATATTGTGATTTCTTATCGAAGCGTTCACACCTTTTGTTTTGTAAAGAAAACTCAGGTACATTTAAGATATCCAGTGATACGATATTACCGGAAATGTACAGAAAACAGCGCGGACAGACTAAAAGCCAATACGGAGTCTGGATTCGGTACACACGGAAACTTGATGAAATAAATGGCAGGGCGGGACCAAAAAAGGGCAGGGCACAGAAAAAAAGGGGCTGAATGAAACACTGTCTGTGGAAGCTCTCCAGCGAGTCCTCTAAAAGCCAAGAGGTCGCTGAGGACTCTAATCTCCACATCCATCCAAGCTCTTCAGCATTTTTCAAATCAGAATTACCGCATGGGAGATTTAGAGCTTCTGTCCTGTAACTATATAAACCTGTCTGAAAAAAAACGAAAATCATCCGTGCACACCGACAGGGATTGTTCTGGACTGAAACATATAAAGACACCTACCTGGGCTTAAAAACAGGTAAAATTCCAATAAAATAGTCATTTCACTTTATAAATATATCCATGTTTTATAAGTTCTAGGAGTTCTGAAAATTTCTACAACTTTCTGCAGGTTACCATTGTTATAATTAGGACACATTTGAATGTTCACTCGGCACCCCTTGGACGATTATATTCAAATGTGTCATTACAATGGCAGCCTGCAGAAATTTAAGTTGTAAAAATTTTCAGAACTCCAAGAATTTATAAAACATGGATATATTTATAAAGTGAAAGTGCAAATCGATTGGAATTTTATCTTTTTTAAGCCCAGGTAGGTGTTTTTATATGTTTCTGTCCAGAACAATCCCCCTTCTGTCGCTGAAGTGAGGTGGTGTGCCAAGAAGATTTTTCGCTTTTTTTTCAGACAGGTTTATATACTGACCGGACAGAAGCTCTCGATCCCATGTGGTAAATACGATTTGAAAAAGCCGGAGAGCTTCCACAGAAATTCAGAAATCTTCGTTCATTGGTCGTTTCCTTATTCGAAACACAAGGTCACTTAATAAATGGGAGTACTAGTACGCCATCTACCATATATGGAATCAACCTTGACTGAAATGAAAATGGCCGAATGTTGGACGATTTTCCTCCACTCGTTGCGTTTAAGTGACCAAAACGATAGAAAAATACAATTCAATGCAAGGATGTGATTTTTCTGGTGGATTCAAGTAGATAAATGTTCCGGTAAGTGATATATAAAGTGACAGTTTTATATTCGTAAGCAAATGGAAGAAATCATGCAGTTACAAGTTGTTGGCACCCGAGAGAGTTTTGCACGTCTTTTGAATAGCATAGAACTCTGCCCATAAAACGAACAATATCAGAAAACGGCATTCGTTTGATGGGAAGAGGAATCTCGGCCTAGACATAAGTCTACACAAGTATACAGTGTCTATATGTCATAGGAATAAAACAAACAAACCTAAAACTTACAGGAAAGCAGTTTTTTTTGTTTAAAAAGTGGGACCCTGGGGCATACAAATTACAGCAAATGACAAGGATGTCAAGAAAAAAACCATGCATACCGCATGCTGATTTTGTTTTGGCTTTGCGTAATCTTTCGACGTTAAGTTTTTGAAAGACGGTTGGTTGGCTTCAGTTGTTGACATTTTGCATTTTGGCTTGTTTTCCTCCACACGTGGTTTAGAAATAATCTACGTCAAAAGACGCTTGTAGGCAAAATTAATGACAGACATTAAAATCAAAGTCACTTTACTGTTTAAAATTGGGTTCGCTTTCCGTTTTTCAGTTTCTTTATTAGCGTTATTTTCTTGGTTCCGTCACTTTTTTCCCGTACACTTTTACTCAGCTGTTTATATTGACAAAGTGAAGAGAAGCAGAATAAGATTACTGTTGATCTTATGTTGAAATGTCAAAAGAGGGTGGATGTCTGTTTCGTATAGGGTAATTATACTTCAAAATAACATGCGAAATGGACAAGTCACTGAGAAGTTTGTTGTGTTACACATGCACTCGACGCAAGTTGTTTACATCCACAATTTTTTTTCTCGACATTCCCTTATATTTGCGTCGAGTGCCTGTGCTCATAACATGACAATATGTCCTGAAATGACGCCATGCTACATTAATAGAATCTATCACCCCTTGTTGTGTAAGATAGAGCTATCTCGGACTGAGACGTACATATATTGTAATCCTGAACGTAATATTGTCAACATTGACGGAGTTCAGTATATAGAAAGAGAAGAAGAGATTGTTTTGTCTTGAACTCCGTTATCTAAGTCCGAGGACGAGATATCTCTATCTTACACAATCAGGGTTGATTGTTTCTTTTTCTCACACCTTCAACATTTTTGTTATGGCCAAATTAAAACAAAGCTTTGATTGTATGGTTTTCCAGAAAATCCTTCAAAATTTTCTTTGATCTGCTATTGTGACGTCATATTCATTGTTTTTACAACATCATGTCATTGTCTATAATAGCAGCGCACTCTTATCTCAACCTAGAGTGGGATAGAGAAATCAGACCAGGTTAAAACACGGGAAAACTCTATCGCAGGTGTGAGAAAAAATCAGATGGAATTGACCTCTGATCGCGACTGATTGGTGGAAAACACAGGTCATTTATTAAATATTTATATTATCGCCTGTTGTTTTCTTATTACTCAATCTCATTTGTTCATGCATATGTATATGTCTCAACATGCTAATGTCTATAAATATGTTAAAATTTTATTATGTACAGCAGGAACAATAAAAATCATCATGCAAGCGCCGACCAAAATCTTGTCGGACCATCATAATCAAATGCAGTCATAATAAATAATTGCACATGATCATGAGTGCGGTCTGCCTACCTCCTGAATATTCATGAATAGATATGAGCTGTGTATGTTTTCAATAGAGACCAACAGACATCTCTTTCATGTATGTATTCATAAATTTACAGAAGGTAGGCAGACTGCAAGCATGCACTGTTATTTATTTTGACTGCATTTGATAATAGCGGCCCGACAAGATATTGGTTGGCGCTATATAAAGACATCAGCACGTTGAGACATATACATAAACAAGTAAGATCGAGTAATAAGAGGATGACATGCGAAAAATATTGATGAATGACCTGTGTTTACCACCAATCCGTCAGAGGTCAATTTCGTCTGATTTTATATAGCATGGCGTTATGACTCTGTAAAGAGACATGCGTTTCAGTACTTAAGGTATCATAACACAGACACTGCAGACTGGGACAGACCTTGTAATGGGAGAGCCGCAAACTTTCAATATACAGTTCAATGCATGAATTAAA
>JAUMGZ010228929.1:0-11125 GCA_032359645.1 Pododesmus macrochisma
AGGTGGGCGGGGCCAAAAGGGGTAAATTTGACAGTATGTCTTTAAATGACTTCTCCTCTGAAACTACTGGGCAAATTCCAACCAGATGGACGTTAAGGCCCCATGGGCCTCTTGTTCAAAATCATCTACATGTATTTATAAACTAGAAAGCCTAGAGCTTATACGAGTGTATGCATAACAAAATTATGTAGTTACCTTAAGGCATGGAGAGCTAAGTTTGCTGAAGGTGGGACCCCAGGGTCAAAAATAGCTCATGCATTTTTGGGTCAAATTTCAAAACTATAGCAAATATATTAAGAATAGAATGAGCTGCCTATAGTGGTAAGGTCTCTATAACTGATTCAGATTTAATGAAGTACCGTTATTGTTTGGAGAAGGGGGTTTAGATTTGTTCATTTGGTGGGGCTAGGATATCGGGGGGTGCCACTAGGGTGCTGAAATGGAATTTTTTTTACAATATTTTAATATTGCACATATTGCAACCTTAGGGCATGAATAATTGAATTTGTTCAAGGCCTGACCCTAGGGTCTAAATTAGATTTTGAAATATTGAGGTTAAATACCAGGTGAAATAGAAATGAATGTTATGTGTATTTTGTCAAATGAAAACTTATCAGTATCTATTATATATCTTGTAGTTTAAAAATCGGGTAAGTGTTCACCAGGTACAATCCAGTATAACCTTACTTTGCACGTCACACCACTATCTCTTGTAAAAATAATATTGCCCATACAACACTTCAAACCATTATCAGCATCCTGAATGACAATACATTTGATCAAGCAGCAGATCTCTGTTGCTGTATATATATGACATAAAAACAAACTTATAATCATGTTTAAGTCAGTAATAATTATCTGTGCATACCCTACAATTATTACTTGACTGTTGTTAATCTTTGCAAATTTTAATGTATCAATTAACTCTTGGTCTGCCAGTTATTCATTGGAAATTTTACTCCCATCGTTTGCCATTTATTAAATGGACATTTTACTCTGACCTTCAGTGAATATTGCAAATTTAATAGATTTTTACTGAAATGAGGATGCAGTTTTATTTAATTTCTTTAAATGTGTCATAAACTTGTATTAAAGTTAATTCCATAGATATATTCAGATACATGTGAATTTTTGAAATATTGTCTGCTTTTCATTGATTATTGTTATTTGATTTCATATGAAAATGACTGGAAAAAATCAAGACACTGCCAGAAGGGTTTCCAATTATGAATAAAACAAAAAAGAGCATTAATTTTGAAAATGAAGTCTTTCAGGACAGTTGTCATGTTTGGCAGTTGAGTTAATTAGGAAATGAAAAATAATCTCATTGATGGGTCAATCTCAAGATTATTTTCTTTACATCAGTTTGCATATAGGTACAAAAATTTGATCAAGGAATACCTTGAATATTGTATAGTATTGTAGAGCTAGATAAAATATGCTAGACTGAGACCTGAATACACAGTAATTAGTACCTGTTTATTATATTGAATAAAAAGCTCATAATATTGTAAAGATGGAAGTTAACAAGTTAATGAATGCATTGAAAATCTATAAATAATTTACATAAGTTTTATGACAAGAATAAGGTCATTGTCACAGAAATCTTTTTCTTTTCAAGTATTTGAATCTTGTGAAGACTTTAAACTTTAAACAGAAGGATATTCTCTTCAATGGTTTCTACTACATCATGTTTGCTGTTACAGGTCTTGTCAAAGACCCTCTTATTTCAGTGCATCACTTCCATCTGTTTTAAATACTTAACAGTATATTATGTATTTCATTGCTATGACTTGATCTGAATGATCTGACTTCCTTGACAATCACATGATAATCACATGACCATATATTTGACATCTGCACTTGCTAGAGATTACCTTAGCTGTATCCCCAGACATCACTTTTAATACAAAAAAAAGTCTGAACCAATATTAATTTACGTTACATTATTTTTCATGTAACTTAAAGTTAATTATTAATAAATAAAGCTTTATAAAGACAAACTCTAGTAACATAGTCTTATAAATGGTTTGATATCAATATGCCACAAGATTAATATATGTTTGTCCTATGAATATGAAATTGTTTGACAAATGCGAATAGGTCTGGTACAACAATAAGTATAAAATTAGTACTGGTAGTCATAAGTGTAAGTACGAGTAAATTAGATTTTGAAAACAAGAAATATATTACAAGGTCTTACTTAAAGCTGTAATATTCTCCAAAAAGGATACATTTCAATTAACCAAAATCAACTACAAACGTCAAGTAAATGCATAGATTAGAATAGAAATAACAGTTGCATGGATATGAAATGTGATGTAATCGAATAAACAATGCTGCCTAATTAAAATACGTCTTTGTAAATTCCAACAATTAAGCTGGTCGCCTAAAACTACCATTCATCTTATTAATTTTATTTACATCATATATACATGTGCGCCTTGCTCGTGCTGAGCACTATTCACAAAGACATTCCAACCCACGTTGTCAACAATCGCTATGGAAGACACATGTACGTGTTTACAACTTATATTGGACCTGTAAAACCTTTGTTGAAATTAAACTATGGTCTAATTCACTTCTTTCAACCAAACATAAACATTACAATAATATTGAATAAACCCAACTCTAATATGTATGGTGACACTACCTGTTTGTGTTTTTTTCTGGTTTAAACTGTAAGTGTTCACTTTCGACCACGATTCGTCATTGTTGTTGTAGGACATTTTCTAAGCATGCGCATGCTTCGTAAAGCTGGTCATAAAGTTTACGACAGGGTCATCGGAATACGGGGCATGACTATTCGCCATTTATTACCTTCCAGTCAAAAATGCCATAAAGCGACAAAATAACAGTTTACTCCCATATTTCTATCCTTTGCTAGTTGGTAAAGCAGTAGCATACTTTCTCACAAGAAAAGAATGATTAATTACTTATTTATGTGTTTCTCAAGTTTCCAAAAAAAAAGTAAACTGGAAGAATATTACCGCTTTAAAGTCCTGTTTGTGTTCGTAACTTGACACATTGCAAAGCCCTTCAACTGTTTGTCTGAAACATTTCTATGTTATTTTGTAAATTTTAGTAAATATTAATAATTTATGTTTGTAGAATGAAACAAATGAGATACAATTCAAAAGTTTGAAACAGTCGGTGAAAGCTATCTGTATGACTCTAGCCAAGATAGAGACTATCGACATCAAGAAGAAATTACAGCGGGCTGAGGGCATCATCAATCAGTTTGTGGTAAGATTTACAGAAGGCAGAGGGAAATTATTGATAAGTTTGTGGTAAGGTTTGAAGAGGGTGGAGGGCATCATCAATCCGTTCATTGTAAGATTTACTGAGGGTGGAGGGCATCATCAATCAGTTTGTGGTAAGATTTACAGAAGGCAGAGGGAAATCATTGATCAGTTTGTGGTAAGGTTTGAAGAGGGTGGAGGGCATCATCAATCAGTTCATTGTAAGATTTACCGAGGGCGGAGGGCATCATAAATCAGTTTGTGGTAAGACTTTAATAGGGTGGAGGGCATCACCAATCAGTTTGTGGTAAGATTTACAGAGGGCGGAGGGCATTATAAATCAGTTTGAAGTAAGATTTACAGAGGGCGGAGGGCATTATAAATCAGTTTGTGGTAAGATTTACAGAGGGGAGAGGGCATTATAAATCAGTTTGTGGTAAGAATTATAGAGGGTTGGCGGCATGATTAATTAGTTCATAGTTAGATAATATATGCAGAGGAGAAGGTGTCGCTCATCAATTTTATAAGAAGCAATTATTTTTAGCTATTGTTTTTATCGACTTAAACTTTTTGAAAATTTGAAGATTAAACCTCAGAAACCTATAAGGTGTAAAACAGCTATTATATGTATAAATATTATGGCACTAATCATTGAGTTTTAAGGAGTATAACAGGTATTAATATATTACTTTACATGTACAATGATATAACAGCACTATGTACATATTACAGGGACATTTGACACAATTAATCCCAGTTATTTGACTTTGTGCTCTAGTAAAACATTACTGTACATAACTTGTATATTGCAGAGTCAGGAAAGACTTCAAAACATAAGTAACGAAGGGAAAGACGACTTTACACATGATCATGACACTCAAGAAGCTATAAAGTAAGAATGAGGTTCACCAAATTAATTGATTTAACCAAAGTATGACATGAAATTCTTCTCAATGTTTCATGAAACTTATTAACAATCATTTTAAAATACATGTTATTGATTTTTAGTTATCAAAGGCTATTTCTGCTTTCAGCACTTTGATTTTCCTAATGATTATCTGTTGTCATCATGTGACATAGGCTATTCCTGCTTTCAGCACTTTGGTTTTCCTAATGATTATCTGTTGTCATCAGGTGACACATGTTATCCTGATTGACTTTTCTAGCAGAGAATTCTTCATGTGTTTTCATTGCACATTTTCCTAATGATTATCTGTTGTCATCAGGTGACATAGGCTATTCCTGCTTTCAGCACTTTGATTTTCCTAATGATTATCTGTTGTCATCAGGTGACACATGTAATCCTGATTGACTTTTCTAGCAGAGAATTCTTCATGTGTTTTCATTGCACTTACAGCATGGCGATCAAGTGTTCATTGATTGAAGAATTAGAAGAAGTGCTGGACCAACTTTTAACTTCTGTTAAACAACTTGTTAAAATGTACTGCAAAACATTCCACACAGATTATCTCCTATGTTCAGGAGTTAAACCATACAGGGGTAAGTCAAAAGAGATAAACAATATAAGAGATGTCATATAAGTGAAGCTATACACGACTTATTGTGAAAAGCTGATCTTGTACTATATATCAAGTTCATTTATTAAACAGAAGCTTGTACTGTGCAAAGTAACCCATTAAACATCTGTATGATTGTATTCTTGTATTTCAGAGAGTGTCGACACAAATTCTTTAGATGACAATTTCATATTGCATATAGCATCTGCCAACAGATTACCAGTCACATGGTCTCAAAAGTAAGTCCTACTTCATCTTAATTCAAGTATATATTAATATGTTACTTGTTCCCTTGTAGGTATAAACATATGTACGAAAAGCTTTAAATATCTGAATGTTTTAAAATACTTACTGCTACTTTTTATCAGATTTCACATGAGGTTAATGTCTGGTAAGCAGTCTTCAGACATTGACATCAACGTTAAAGCATGATCCTTAGGGCAAGGTCAAAGTCACAAGGGGAACTCGTTGCAAATTTCTTCAGTAACCATATATCATACAGCCATTGAAGCCCAATGGATATTAAGGACAATGGATCTTTTGTTGTGAAGAATTATTGCTCTCACATGGGGACAGCATACACAGTCTTTTTCAGAATAGATTTTACTCCAGTATAGTTTTACACATTGACTTTAATATTCTTTTGTGTTTTCAAATTAATTTTATTTAAAGAAAAATCCAATGTTCTTATTTTTTTCAGGTATGATGAGTTCAAAATAGTGTGCAGTCTTCATTATGGAAAAGTGAATATTGATAGAGATGTTATAACATCATGTAAACCAATAGTGACGTCACCCCTATGTGGACTGGAGTGTATACTTTGGGATGAATGGTAATCTACTGATTTAACTCACTTATTCTGTGCTCATAGTAACTTTTTTGTTCACTCTTTTATGAAAACATTTTGATCAATTCTCTTCTTGAACGGAATCTGATATCGGCATGAAACATTTGAGCTTGTGGTTAACAAGTTTTGTCAGATGTAGAATATTGATAATGATTGGCTGCTATTGCATTCATCTAGAAAATCTTACTTGCACAGCTCCTCATGAAGGGAATATGATATTGTTATTCCATCTCACATATTAAACATGTCATCTTAGTATGATCCTAAATGAATATTAATAAGTTTATTTTTAAATGAACATATATTACCAGCTGAGCTTTGTTATGCCAATATTGGTTTACTAGTATTGTCATTTTTGTGCACTTTCTTGTAAATCGTACAATTCTTGTTAATTGTACTGGTTACGTGTAAATGTCAACAAGCTACTCTACCTAGCAATAAAGTTCTACTGTTATATATGGTTCCACTGTTATATACTGTTTTATGTTTTCAATATACAGGGTGAGTTTTGATGAAATGTCCCTATCTACACTACCTAGAGAGGGAAGAGTATGTTTGACTCTCTGTGGAATTAAGAATCTGGCCACCAGCAACACCAATAATTCCCCTGTGTCTAAAGTAATTTCTCCTCTTGGAGGTGTCACTGTACAACTCTACAGCCAAAAAGGGTAAATGTGAACACTTACAGCTGTATTAACTCGTATAATAGTTCACTATTTCTTATTTAAATTTAGACAACTATTGTTCTTCTGTCTTATGTTTCCTTTTGATTGAAGATAATTGAAAATTTCTAATCATGCAATATATAAGCAAATATTATAACCAATAGAAGCAAAATGAAGGCAACATTTGTGAGTGGTGTAAACATAGGACTAGTGTCAAACATAGCAATATGAAGTGCAATCACTGCACATGAAAAGTTTTCCTATGAAAAAATCAAATTTTGTTCTGTCACAACTATATATCTGTAAGTTGATTGGTCAATATATTGTTACAGAGAGCTGATTTGTGGCCCTGTGTTGGTCCCTCTTAAGATGTACAGTGTGGCTGATCCACTAGTGCCATTCACATCAGCCTTAGAGTCTGACTCAGTCTTACTACAGGTAAGTTGGGGTGCAAGTACTTACAGATTTGTTACAGGTAAGACTGGCTACAATTACTCAGTCTTACTACAGGTAAGTTGGGGTACAAGTACTTACAGATTTGTTACAGGTGAGACTGGCTACAATTACTCAGTCTTACTACAGGTAAGTTGGGGTGCAAGTGCTTACATATTTGTTACAGGTGAGACTGGCTACAATTACTCAGTCTTACTACAGGTAAGTCAGGCTACAATTACTGAGTTTTAATAACGGTAAGTCAGTGTAAAAGTGCTCAGTCTTCCTACAGGTAAGTCAATGTACAATTACTCAGTCTTACTACAGGTGAATAAGTTAGACTAAGAGTGTTCTACATTATATTTTCTTAAAAGAATTCATATTATCTCAATAATTTTACATATATGTCTATTTATCTCATGATTTAGAATTATATTCCCTTAGAATTATATTTTTTTTGTATTTCAGATTAATTTGCCAGATTTTGGAAAAAGAGTTATGTTTCCAGAAGTAACACATATTAATATAGGGTAAGTATGTGTATAATTAGAAGTGAGTAATGTTTCTAAAGGTCACACTCGTTAAGGTAAGGAAATTTATTATGGAATAATGTTACTATGGAGCCAAGTTAATACTAGTTGTTATATACTTATTGTCATAAGGTAACTTCATCTTTACTCAACCGGGACACATTTCTAAAGTACTACTGTGACAGTTTTGACAAAACTTGCTTTGACTGCTCCTCCTATGATCCCCTTTCATAATTGGGCCTACATTTGTAGTTGAACTCCATCTAATATGGCATGGGTGATGATTGCTGTGCATGTTCCAACTGATTCAAAAGAATTTATATTTTGCTGTAAATTAGTTTAAATGTTACCAACATTTTGTGAAAATGTTTTACTTATTTAATTTTTGCAGTGAAAAGAAATCGTTTGGTATGCTACTTCCTGATATACAGAATATAGTCCAAGGAACATTGGAAAAGGACTGTATCTCCTCGTATGTATTTAATATAGCATATTATATCTTCATAATTATGTGTAATTAAGTATAAACATTTGGGTGGGTGTTATTTTAAAGGTTTTTTACTGGGCAAAGTCTCATGGTTAGTTATTATCTGTCCATTGTCCTTAATCTTTCAATACTTTGAAATTATTCTCCAATGTACTTCATCAAACTAAGGGCTGTTCGATTTAAACATATATCTACCCCGGGAAGGCACTTTTTCCTAACAACAACCACCCATTGAAGTGATATCTTTTAAAACACCATATCTGAGAGTAGCAATTTCAACTTTTTTTGGACCACCCATAGAAGCAAAAAATCATATTGACCGCAATAATCGTCTTTTTGGAAAATCCTAATTTCATTTTTGATATTGATGACTAGTAATTTCCTTTCCTTTCTGACTGTAGCAATTTAATTAAAGTCCCATTACCCTTAAATACATGAGATATACTTGTTTTGTAATACTTGTAATGGAGAACACTGATGTAACATAAGTTTTCTGAATAAAATATCTATCTGAACTACTATAATGGTTCATTGTTGGTTATAATGTACCCTTTGACCCTACAGTCTAGTCACTAACTGGCAATTTGGCAATCTGTATGGCAATACAACTTACCTCAATGATGTTTGATTTGTTTCTGTTATAAGTTGTCAGGCAGATGAACTCCAGATCTTATGGCAGTATCGGGAGTATCTTGTAGACTATCCGAATCTTCTTCCCTGGATCCTACAAGGTGTTCAACAGTGGGACTGGCCCCGACTCTCAGATGTGTACTCCATACTCAAGGATTGGAGAACATTGGAGCCCATGCAAGCCCTAGAACTACTCCTGCCACAGTATGTATCTGTTGTAACTACTAGTAGAGAGACATCAGCATTTACTTTAAATCATGTGACTTTGTTGTTTGAATGTTGACAGTTTATATTCTGATGAATTTTCTTTTCTACAATCACTGGACACACCCACTTTTAATATTGAGAATCTGTAGTGTACCTTTTTCTATGTTGAACAATTTTGTTTTAAGAATATTTTCCACCTGGACCCAAACAGTTATTTCTGAAGATTTATTAAGGGGATATTAACAATGTCTCTATATTAAAAGCCATTTCACATTTATTTTTCTTTAGGGTAATACTATATAGATGAGCCTTTTGATACTCTTCCCAACATTTATGTTAACTGCCTTTCAGGGAGGTATCTAAATCCTCGGGTTAGTAAGTATTCAAGGTTCCATCAAACTTTTCTGTTCATAGTCCTCAGACAACCTGCTGTCTACTTGGACAAAGAAGTGAAATTCTTAATAGTTGATGTTCTAGAATTTTTAAAAATAAATTTATAGAAATAAAGGCTGTTGAATGAGTAATTTGATTATTTATAGGTATCCAGACAGTCATGTTAGGGGGTTTGCTGTGAATTGTTTGACTCAGATGCAGACAGATGATTTGAAAGAGTTCATACCACAGTTGATACAGGTAGAAAAATGTAGAACTATGGTACCATAAGTCATTATTGCTATGCATTAAAAAAAAACGTTTTTAGTTAAAATCTCTATGAATTAAACATATTATGTTTCATTCTGAAGCTTTTTAGTTTAAACAAAAATGAATCTACTTTTGCATTTTTAGCTCTTCTGTTCGAAGAACAGTGAGCTATAGCGCTACCCCCGGTGTGAGCGTCAGCGTCAGCTTGAAAATGTTATTTAGAAGCTTGCCATTCTTTCAATATGTGTACTAGGATGCTGATATTTGGCATGAAGGTTCCTGTGGGGTAATCTATTGGTGTAGTGAAGTTAAAATTAAAAAATAATTTCAAATTTTTGACCTGTTTTGTACTTTACTTTTTTGAATTACATCAACGTTAAAGTTTTTGCTGCAAGTTATTAAGAAGCTTGTCATTCATTAAATATGTGTACTAGGATGCTGATATTTGGCATGGAGGCTCCAGTGGGGGTATACTATTGATGTAGTAAAGTAATAATAAAAAATAATTTCAAATTTTTTAAAAATTTGACCTGTTTTGAACTTAACTTTTTTGTAGCACATCAACGTTAAAGTTTTTGGTGCAAGTTATTTAGAAAGCTTGCCATTCATTCAATATGCCTACCAGGATGCTAATATTTTGCATAGAAGTTTCTTTGGGTTATACTATTGATGTAGGAAGAAGCAATTTAAAATTACTTTTAATTTATATTTTAAATTTTTTTGACAAGTTTTGATCTTAACGTTTTAAGAGCATATATCAGCATTACAAAGATTATTTTCTTTCATATGTTTTTTATCTACCACACTATATCATTTACTGATGGCAATATCATGAATATAAATAAATATATTAATTAAATATTATTTGGGCAGACTAAACTGCAATGGTTTATAAAGAATATGACTAGTCTTATAATATATTTTTGAGTGGTCAGGAACAGTTTATTAGATGTCTTTTAAAGTCGACAAATCCATAAACAGACGAGCATTTGGTGACTATAGCTATGACATCATCACTGGTTATAAGTTTTACAAAAAAAGACAAAACTGGTGATTTGCTACAAAATCTTGTATAATATGTTCAATAAGATACTTAAAGGAAACTGCATACCAAATATTAAAAAGAAAAAAAATAATTTTTAAGAAAGTTACAGCCTTTTCTCAAAATAACGAGTTTTATTTTACAATTTTACAATAAAAAATCCGAAGCTGATATGCACATTAACATCGAATACTCTTAACATCCAACCAAGTTTTGTTGAAATTCCTTCATCCATCTAGGAGGAGTTCTTGTGATAAGAGTCCTTGAATTTTCAAAAGCCCCATTCTTGAACATTTTTCATTAGTTTTACAAAAAACTTCAAAACTGGTCATAAGCTACAAAAACCGGTCTAATATGTTAAATGAGAATCTTAAAGGAAACTGGGTACCAAATATTAAAATGAAAAAATTATTTTTAAAGAAGTTACATGTATATAGCATTTTTTCAAAGTACCAACTTTTTTGACAATTTTGGCTGTTTTCCCCCCAAAATTGCGCAAATCAAAAAACCGAAACTGATATGCACATCTACATCATATACTGTAATATCCTACCAAGTTTCGTTAAAATTCCTTCATCTGTCTTAACATATCAGTCAGGATTTTTCTCCCATTCGTCTGTAACTTTGTCAATTTTAGTGGATTTAGAGAAATAGCACTAAGTTTTGCGTTTAGATCCGTTTCTCAAAAATTGCTAGTATTAGACTTTCCAAATTTGAAGTATAAAAGAAATAATCATTCTGAAGTCATACCCAAAGATTTAGAAAAATATTTTCAATTTTTGACTCCTCTGGTGCAATTTTTGTTAATTTTAGTGAATTTTGACAAATAGTGTTAAGTTTTATGTTTAATCCATTTCTCAGAAAGTATTAGTGCTGGACTTCCC
>JAUMGZ010228940.1:0-11125 GCA_032359645.1 Pododesmus macrochisma
ATATGGCAGCTTACTCAGTACCCCCGAGGTGTTTTTCTGAAGTATGACGGAAAGGCCCGAGTGGTTTTCCGATTGACCCTTGATGTAGTCACCGTCATAGTCTTTGATTCAGTTTACGGGTAGACTATAGCTGCGAATGTCGTGGAAGGCATTGGTAACAGATACATATTTGTTGTCCTTGAGCTCTTAACCACAAGAACTTGGAGAACACGTCTATGACCACGAGGACAACTGTATATCCCTTATTGTATTTACCGAATTTTACCATTTGAGTCATGATTGACATGTGCAGTTATCGACCAAAGCGACATTGTTTGTATTCCTCGTATTAAGTGTATGTTTGACGCTCTTCGTGATGCCTTTGGTCTTTTTCCTCTCAACATGTGTTGCAGTATCCACAAGCTCTCATCTACTTGTTTCTTTGTTTTCACATCGTAGACGTCTGCATACATTTTCGACTAAAATCCGAGGCAAGAATGGATGGCATGTCCATATGTTTCGTCTTTCGTTTTCCCAAAAACTGTTTTGTTGACGGTGCTGTACAACGGATGATCTGTCTGATAGTCTGGTGTATCGAAGAGGTGTACATCGTTTAGCATGTCTGCGTAGAGATCATTTGTACGTAAGACGTATGCCAACCAATCTGTATCAGTATATAATAAGTTTGCTCGTGATCCGTATTTTTCCTTGACGTTGTTTTAGTGGAAATCGTACATCAATGTTTTGGAAATATTTCGGATGGAGAATCCGACATAGATGGGTCAATTCAAGTAAAGGCACGGCGACCAATTTCTAGTTAAATATCCGAAAGGCGTGGAATGACGGTTTGCAGGTGAATTTCTGTGCCCGCTTCACGTTGTTTATTATTTTAACGCTAACCCGCTTCCTCAGATTCTCAATGGTCTTGCCGAAGACGCTGTTGTTTATGAGCGTGTAAAAATCTTTCTCGAACTTGTTTATGACTAAACATCGAGATTCCTCTTCTGAAGCCCTTTTCTATAAATAAATGGGAATCGATATAAGTGAGGAGCTCGAGCTTAACGTCCGGGGAGGTATAAAAGTGAGCCGCTTGTGTTATGCTTTCTCCTGACAAACTACTTTAGAAAGCTTGCGTTTGGTGAAAGTTCTTTTTCTTGGAACCTGTGAGGCCCGTCGAAATAATCGTAGTGGTATACTTGTTTCTGTAACAACAGATCGAGATGGTCATTCCCGAAATGTTGAGCCACGTATAAACTTGTCTGTCTCCTCGTCGGCAAGATTCTTTATCAGTTTTTCAAAAGAGGTCTGGAGTAATTGGAAGCTATCGATAAAATCCATGCACCCGAGTGAAAATGAGATCTATTTCTTCATGTTGTTAGGTATGCATTTGATTTCTTTGTTTTGAATTATACCTATAGCCTGCATAATGAGATGAGAATCATACCCCCTCAAAGTGTGGAAGACGACGGGAATGCGACCCGTGTACCTGTAATTGATGTTACAATCGTTATGGACCGCTCCCTTGAATTCCCCGGTCACGTGACAATGATCCCTGGATCTTTCTTACAAATATTGCATTAGTTTGCCTTTTTGAACGACTGCCAATTTTGCCAGTCATGACCAACGGTTCGACATATTTAAATATCTGCTCTTTGACCATACATTCGACAAATTTATTTCCAACCTCTGGTCCCCGGTATACAACAGGTGCTTTAGAGGACTCCCGAGTGAGACCAACTTCTTTATACGCAATGCTAGAAGGAACGTGTTACGTCGTTTGTTGGTGTAAGACCCATTCGACGGGCGTGAAGTTGGTTCGATATTCGATATTCGATATTCAATATTCAATATTGAATATCGAATTTCAAACAAATGCAAAAAGAGAAGTTGGTTTGATATTCGATACTAGTATTCAGAATATATGTTTAACTTTACAAATATAACCTAGACTATGTGCGTGCGTGCGTGCGTGTTGTTAACTTTCTGCTTTTTGTTTTTGATAATTTAATTAAAATAATATCTGTATAATATGTGTATCTGCAAAGAAAATAAAGAATGCATAAATCTCTGTGTGTGTGTGTGTGTGTGTGTGTGTGTGTGTGTGTGTGTGTGTGTGTGTGTGTGCGTGCGTGGTTGTGCGCTTGCTTGCATGCGTGCGTACGTGCGTGCGTGCGTGTAACTTAGATCTTATTTATTAAATGAATAATGTATGTATCTGTGCTTTGTGTGTGTGTGCTTTGTGTGTGCTTGCGTGGTTGTGAGTGAATTGTGTTTACTTTCTAATATGTATTTAATAATTTGATAAAATAAATGAATAATGTTTGCATTTGAGTGAGTGTGAACTATTTTTCTGTGAATCCTGCATTCCTAATTTTTTTTCTATAAAAAGCATATATAGGGCCACCGGGAAACTTCCCGCTTGCCAATTTGCAGTTAAAAAGCCAGGATTTCTCCTTAACCTGAGCTAGGTATTACTATAAGCTAGCCTTAAGGCAAGTTAAAAGAAATCCTGCTGTCAAGTAATTTTTCTGTGAATATTAATTCGATTTAATTTTAATTGTTTTGTATATAAACCATATATAGGGCAACTGGGAAACTTCCCGCTTGCCCCTTTGCATTAGAATAACCAGGATTTCCCATTAACACCAGCTAGGTTGACTGATGCTAGAATCCACGGTCATTAGCTCGAATCCCGGTCGCGTCATAACCTATAACGTTAAAATTAAGAAATCTTCTCCCTCCCTGCTAAGCGCTCAGCATTACTGGATAGGAAGAGGACTGGTTGGCTCGGTGTCAGTGTAATGTTACCAAGTGTTGTATGATGTCAATGTGTCTGTGGTGTGATATTACAGTGAGACAGCACTATTAAGTCGCATAATTGCGTACTGTCACAAGCAATGCCTCGATACGACCTATACTTGAGTTAAATGTACGCTTAATCCCAATAAACAAACAAGCATATATATGTGAGCATTGATTACTAACTGTAATGAATCTCCTCTTATTGAAGTGAGAAAATGACAAAACATTTTATCGATGGTATTTTTCTGAATCTCACCTGCATGATTTATAACATGGTAAGTTGAATAATCGAAATAAAAGACAAAGATTAACCAACAACCGCCGTTTCAAAAGATTAAAAAAACACAGCATAACAATCCTCACGACTAGCTATCTATTCGATCAGACGGTCATCCATAGTATTTGCATGTTTTCCAAGTCTTACCCAGAAATACTTCTGACTGTCACAAGGAGAAAAATTATTAAATGCCCAACTGCCTACTCCACCACGACCACCCAAAATAAGAGATATTCTTTTTATAGAAAAAAGCACCCGGTCAGGTTCGAACCCTTAATATTGCGTCACGAGCAACATCCATTTCAAGACCACCACAGCTATTTATATAATGTAAACTCGAGACCACACATTTGCATATCCGGGTTCGACGTAGTGGACGAATGTAGTACCTTTATAAATTCAGAATAGTTTCTTCTTTATGTCATTTAGTGTTAAGTGAAGTAATGACCTTGTTCTAAGAAGTGTATACTATGTGTTCCTTTCAATATATACAAGAAGTTAACATTTAAGTGTTTAAACTAATGATTTTCAAATTGACCTTTCCATATTTGCATAAATCGGCGTAATGCCAAATCGAGCGGGAAGTTTCCCGGTGGCCCTATATATGCTTTATATAGGAAGAAATAAAAATTAAATCGAATAAATATTCACAGAAAAAATGTGACACGGCAGGATTTCGCCTAAAGTCAAGCTTATAGTACTACCTTGCTCGTGTCAACGGGAAATCCGGGCTTTTCAATTGCAAAGGGCAAGCGGGAAGTTTCCCGGTGGCCCTATTTATGCTTTATATAGGAAAAAGTCTAGTAGTCTCCTCTTGGTCCATTACAGAAGTGTCGGTTGGTTTTGGATCTCCCGGGTCACCTTTGGTCACATTCTTAACTTTCATTTGGGTTCGTCAGGGACCTCTCCTGGTCCACCGCACGTTTGACTCACGTTGTGGGCCTTAACATGCTCCCGATACTTGTGATTCTGTCTTTTCTGATAAACTCTTTGTTGCATTTAAAGCATTTTCATTTTAGGCTCCATGCTCGGCAAGATGTCTCTGTAGAGATTTCTTGTGATCAAAAAACTTCATCACAGCTGGTGCAAGCCCATTTTTTTCGTTGTTAGACCCTTGAAATCGTCTGTTGCCGTTCTTTTTTTATTATCCATCCTGTAAATACACTGGGAATACAACTACACATTGAACTTTTATTCGTTTGAGGAAATTGTAGCAAATATCAATATATCAATTTGCAGCATTGCGCCATCACATGCATTTAGGTACATACATAAAACAATTAAGAAATATCCGAATTGCCTATCTGAAGGAACAATACAAACTCTACATCATCATATTAATATAATGGTATAATTAATGCGACAGTTTATCAATACCAAAATTCCTACAATACAAGATATATGGTATATTATTGAAAGAAACCTAGTTCATGTATCATATTATATTTTTAAGTATATTACATTAAGTTATCTGATCTTGCTTCTCAGTCAAGGGATAAGAGTCTTAAAATAACATAGGTATGTTGTCGACAACATTTTGCTCTTTAAGACAATTGCTGATAGAATTGAATATTTCATAAAATATTGTGCAATTATGCATGTATATTTATGGTGAACGATGCTCTCATTTTTTATATTACAGATGGTGTAGGTGTTATTATCATTGCAGCAATTACTGCTACAACTGTGGTCATTTTGATTGTGGTTATAATTATAGTGATCATTTGTATTAGTAAGAAAAAGGTACGTTGGAATATTACTAATATATTGTCGGATATATATGAAGGAAAAATTTCAAACCACATTATGAAAAAATATCTTTAATTTGTATGTATATATCGAGGATTCATGTGGAGTTGCCTTTCCTTCTTCTATAATGTGTATGTTTGAGTCTCATCTCAACAAAACTTATCTTTCTGTTATTATATTCACGAACCGCATTAGAAATCCAAGAGATGGGTTATGACAGACTAGAAAACCCAACTTTTATACTAAAGCTTAGACTTGCTTCTCGTGTAAAAACTAAAGCTGTTAGTACTGACTGATATGGGTATATTTTCTTCTTATGTTAAGATTTGTAGCACACACCCAGTTAAACGATATTTATCAATAGCGCACTTTTAAAGCACTATTTTGCAGTACATTAACACACCGTATAATTAATTTAGTCTTTTACTTACTCATTTTTATGTATTTCAACATAATTTCAGAAAATTCGGCATGCTCCGGGGGATACAGAAACTGAACAGAAAATTGATATAAGTGAATCATCTCAAATTTTTATAACACCACACCCCTCATTCAGTATGACCAATGAGAAATCACATTCTAAACAAGCGACTGGAAACATAGACCAGTCTGTGTGTTTAAAAGAAGCAAATAGCAGCCAAGATGGAAAGACGCAATATGGTAATCTGTCAGAACACATATCACCAATGCAATGTCCCGATGGTCGATTACCTTTGCTTGAAAACGACAGTACACAATTAAATGAAAATGGTTTAACTTCAAATACTACTTTGACTCAAACCCATTTACCTGATTCTTCCATCGATGAACAAGCATATATTGAAGCATCTGACCGAGACGAGGACAGTGATGAAACGCATGTGTCGGTTGCTGAGAGTAAAAACAGCCAATCAGAATACCAAAATGCCATTGTTATAGGTGCGAATGTAGAATTGCTGTGTGATCTTACACCAAAAGAATCTGACGAACAAGAAAATCAACAAACAGGACAAGATAGTAAAAACGACCCTCCAGTATATCAACATACCGCCCCTTTTAGCATCAGTGCTAATGAAGAATCACGAGATCTTACACAAGAAGAAGATAGTAGGCAGGTCAAGAGGAAATTTAAGAAGAAAATGAAAAAGCTTCGACGTGACAAAAAGGGGGAACGTATCAACAATGACAATGTTCCGCCAGACATTATGGAGTTTGAAGACACGGAGGATATGCTAGTTGCTAAAAGTAAATACCCGGATCAAAAAAATCAACAGTCAGGAAACGATCTAACAAGCAACCATTTAGAATACCAAGCTACAACACCTTTTGGTATTAGGAACGATGAAGAGTTGTTGTGCGATATAATACAGAAAGACGAAACTGGCAAAACCAAAAAGGAACCTAATATGAAAGAGAAGAAACATATTGAGTTTATCGACAATGTCGACGCATTCACAACCACGATGAAAGAAGATGAAGATGGTGGTATGCTACAAGAGGAATTAGGACGCATATATCATCAAAGTGAAGCTTTTGATCAGGATACTGGCAGTCAGTACTTGGACGGAGATACAGGCGTTATAACATCATACAGTAATCCTGGTATAAATGAGAAAACACACAAGAAGAAGAAAAAGAAAAAATCAAAGAAAAATAAAGTAGAAAATATTAGTGAGGATGTTGAAGACTTTCCTGATGGTCGAAATAGTGTTTGTGGTTCAGCATGGGTGGACGAAAATACTAATAGCTCTGCAGTACAAGATTTTACACCAAACCTGGATGAAAATATCCCATCGACGATTGATGAACAAAATAGCGCATATCTTCAATCGGCAACAGAAGAAAGGCGTAGAAACAAGAAAAAGAAAAAGAAAAAGAAGAATCAACGTCGTCGAGAAGGAGAAGAGGTGATAGAAAAAATGTCAGATATAGCATCTTGGCAGACAAACGATCAATTCAACCGTGATGATGATAATGTCGACGAAAGAAAGAAAACTACCGAATAGTCATAAAACATTAAAAGAAAACATAGAAGGGGATTAAAACGAAGACAATACGTCAAATTGATAAAACAATAATTGACATTAAAAACATCTATTTTTTTATTTATATATGTATATCGAAGAATGTCAAAATACCTCAATTTGTATTAGCAAATAATTTTTTTGTATGAAATATCTATCCCTAAAGAGTATATAGACATGCTTAGGTATTTTAAGGGAAATTTGTGGAATAGGTAAAATGATCAGCCTTAAACCAAAACAAACGCAAACACTAAGTAAAAAAAAACAACTTAATCAACTTTAAAAAATATCTATTATCACTTTTGAAACCATTTAACTTAGTACACTTACTATATTGATTAATTCCGTAATATTTGTTTATTTGACACTTGAACATAACAAAAGAGTACTTATGAATATAAAGGTGACATAGTCAATTTGTAAAAGACATAGGATCTACGAGTTTCATGTCAAAATCATACAGTGCGGTTGTTACATAATTTATTTATAAAATGTCAATAAAACACGGAAAAACCGTTTAAATGTCCGTATTGATGTTGCTGTCATGAATTTCTGCATCTTTATCTGTATGTTGAATTTTTGTCGGTACGACAATAGATCGATTCAAAGCCAGCTCATATGCATACAACCCCGCATTGACCCGACGAATGAGCATGTTCTACACATTGATTTACATTCATAACTACCTGTTATTGATACTCCACTTCTTTGTTCAGAATTTCTACTAATAACCGTTGTTAAAATGTAATTTTGAAGAATAAAAACACGAGTTTCACCTGTTATTCACATATTTTATATTGTTATTAGTGGAATTGTTTGTGTAATTATCATGAAACCAAGACATGTTTCATAAGTAATTTAAAAATCAAATACCCTTTGGTGAATCAGTGTTGACCGTCAATATGTCTCAATGCTTTTGAAATGTCCATTTAAACTTTCTATTCAGAGGCTTAAAGTAAGATTATTTAACTAAAAAATGTATGAACACGCAAAGAGTAGGTTGTGTTTATTGTGATTTTATTCATGTGTCAAAGTAGGTATTCTCTTTGGTCTTCTCAACATGATATTCTCGCGTGATTCTCGGATAACATATTTGTATAATTAATGCGCCCGATGTAAATGGACGACAAAAGCAATTGATAATTGTTTGTTAATTAAGCTAATTAGAAAATTGGAAACAGCGCGATAGTACGTTTTTACTGCATATCTATTTAATCACTGCAAGTCTGCAGTTTTTCAGATACCAAATTTTGACACGAAACTCATACAATGTAGATCCGTTGTGTTTAAGTTCTTTGTAATCGACTTTCCGTGTACACTATGTTTACATAAATTGTATATATGTGTTTAATGTGTAATTTATAGAAGATTTAACCATACTTATTTCCAATTTATTAGAGTACACATTTTCTTTCAAGTTTTTCTTGCATTGTGATTGTTATTTACTGTAATTATTTTTAAATTGTCTGTCAAACTGTATTCGATTTGATTGCATTACATTCGACGTTCCCATTTACACCTGTATTATATAATGTTTGCATTTCCTTTCTCTTAGTAAGTTATGCAAAAATGCAAACTGAAACATGCATCCAATAATAATAACTATAAGTGGATAGAGCCAACATTCTATGTGAGACTCCATCGTTCCAAATACCAGGTCTAGCTCAAAAATTGCCGTCGAAAATGGACGCTTAAGAGAAAATGAAATTATAATAGACAAGACCTCGGTAAATAAAAACTAAAAAGCTAAAGGGGGAATCACATATAGCTGCTTAATTTACTTAACGATGTTTTTAAGAATTGGTTTGGCTTTTAGTTATTTAATAGAAGTTCATTATATTTGCTTTTGAATTTGATAATTGTGTCTATGCTCTTTTTTCTGGGTGTGTTTTTCGTTTATGATTGATTTTTTTTCTCAATTTTTGTATATTGTAGATGAATGTTCGGTGATTGTTTTTGTAAACCAAATTTTTCTGCAAAATCTGCTAGTTCATTTCCTTTTATACCTGTGTGACTAGGTACTCATTCGATATGCAAATTAACGTCAGATAGAGAGTATAACTCCAGTATTTCCACAGCTAGAGGATTTTGTATTTTATTGAAATTCATTTTAAAAGTATGTATAGATGATAAGGAATCTGTTAGAATTAAAAAAAATTTGAGTTGCCACCTCTATTTTGTAATCTATTATGAATGTAGTATTGTATAGACGTTAGTTATGTTTAATTAATTCATTGTGATTTTTTATGAAATTAATTATCATTTCCCAGTTTTATTAAAGTTAAGATATTTTAATCCTTTTTGTTAAAAATAAAAAACATGATCTAGTACTAACAATATTAACAAAGAAACAATATTAAACAAACATTTAAAAAAAAACAATCTGTTAGTCTTTGTTTTATTCACAGTGCTTCAAAATCATATGAGTATATTTATATATTTAAGTGTATGGTGGTACCAGAATTCCACCACAGTTATCCCTCACTTAAGAAGTGCATTGTTGGAATAGTGGAATAACATTTAAATTAGGAGAATCAATTCCATGCGCAATAGAATAAGAGCAGTAACAGAGGCGAGAGGGGGTCATACTCGGTATGGATGAACAACACTTTTTCGACTTAATATTCTGAGGGGTACCTTTTTGTGCTTCAATTACTACGGAATATTCGATCAGAAACTAATGCAAATTTGTTATTTTGCTCATTAACAAAAGATCTTTAAAAAGCATTATAAAACAAAAGGCCCATTGGGCCTTAACGTCCATCTGGTTGGAATAGGACTATTGAAGTAAATGTTTGGCTTTTGAATACTTTTGACTACAGGTTCATACCTTGAACAAACTTTTTTTTCCAAGCTCAAAAATCAAATGTATACCAAAACCGTTAAGCACTAGGCCTTCTTTTATAAAAAGATTTTTGATTTTTTTCTTTCCCCTTTTTGCCTCTATAGGGATGCCCCCTTGAGGCAGAGTCTCATCATTTGAACAAATCTGACCCCTTCTAGAAGGGATACGCCTTCTTCCAAGTTTGGATGAAATTAATCCACTTGTTTTAGACAAGAAGTCGAAAATGTGAATAGTTAAACTATTTGTTCTAAATACAGTGTTGAAATTTGACCCAAATATGTGTAGCCTAGTTTTGACCCAAGGGTCACGCCTTGAACAAGATTTGTTCTCAATGCCCTATAATTACTACATACCAAAGCATTAAACTCTAGGTATTCTACTTTAGTAGAAGCCTATTTTCGATATTTTGTTAAATCTTCCCCTTTTAGCCCCATAGTGGCGCCCATAGGTGCAGAGCCCCTTAATTTGAACAAATCTGAACTTCCTTCCTCTAGGGATGACTTCTACCAAGATTGGAAGAAAAAAAAAGAAAAAAAAGATTGGATGAAATAAGTCAGTTTTTGACAAGAAGTCGAAAATCTGAATAGTTAACATATTTGTCATAGTGTTGAACTTTGACCCAAAAAAGAGTTACCTATTTTTGACCCTAGGGTCAAGTCTTGAAAAAACTTGGTTCTCAATGTCCTTTAGTTACTACATGCCAAAACATTAAGCTCTAAGCTTTCTAGTTTATTTTAAGAAGATTTTTGAAATTTTTGTCAGATTTCCCCCCTTTAGGCCCCTACAGTAGTGCCCCCTGGAGGTCTAGCCCCTTCGTTTGAGCAAACTTGAAAGACCTTTCCCAATAGATGACTTCTACCAAGTTTGGATGAAATTAGTCCAGTGGTTTAGAATAAGAAGTCAAAAATGTGGATAGTTGACATACTTGCTATAGTGTTGAACTTTGACCCCTAAACGCGTAACCTTTTTTTGACCCCAGGGTCACGCCTTGAACAAAGTTAGTTTGCCATGCCCTAAAATAACAACATACCAAAAAATAGGCCTTCTGTCAAATGTCCCCCCTTTTGGCCCACTAGTGGCTCCCCCTGGGGGCCTAGCTTCCTCATATGAACAAATTTAAATCCCATTACCATAGAGATTCTTTCTACGAAGTTTGGATGAAATTGCTCCAGCAGTGTAAGAGAAATTTTGCTAGATATCATATATTGACAGTGTGTAAGAAACATAAAATTCCGCTGCTCTAAGTTTTCAATTACTCAAAAAATATGTAAAGTCTTAAATTTCAAGAAGATTTTGTTATTTCTAACTTTAACATAATTTCCGGTCTTTAAAACACCAAACCCCAGGCTTCCCCTCTAGACCTCTAAAAAGGGCTTTGTGTTAATACAATATGAACGTCGTTGAAAGTTCTACTATTGTAAATAGAGTGACACAGCCACTTCTACACATTTACAAAGGAACAAAGTAAAT
>JAUMGZ010228951.1:0-11125 GCA_032359645.1 Pododesmus macrochisma
GCATGGAGAACCAACTTTGTTCAAGGAGTGACCCTAGGATCAGAAATATTCAAATGCCAATCCAGATGGACGTTAAGTCCCCATGGGCCTCTTGTTTACTTCAACATGTTAAAGTTCACCTCATGACTTTTGCATCATGGCTTACTACTGTAGTGAGTTTACACAAAAAACAAGAATTTATGCATCAACAAATTCTATTCAAACTACATTTTATATCCTGCAGCCACACCGAGTTGATATAACCATTATTACATTTTCTGCACTTTTAGTTGGTTTTGGGTAATAATGGAAGCCTGCAAAAATCAATTTAAATGTACTGAGATTTTGTAGTTATCTTCCAGTTATAACAATTACTACTAAATCAAATTAGAAGCCAAATATTACAACAAGGGTACACATTTTATAGGATTTTAATGAACAATTGTTTTGCAAATTTTTATTTTAAGCAAATTGAATTTTTTAAGATTCTAAGGCTTAAGGTTGATACAAATAATTTGTAATTTGTATGCGTGGACTAATAACATTCATGATCAATTTGTTTGCATGTACTTATAACATATAAGATCAATTTACCGATATATACCAAACCTCATTCAACAATCAAAGCAATTTATGTTTTGTGTTTACAGTTTAAATTATTCAGCATTTTAAGTTGCGAAACATTTTAAATAGTGCACAAGAAATGGAATAATTTGGGTATATCTGATATTCTAATGAGGTATTTTATAACTTGTGTAAGTGTACAACATGCGTGTATGAAAGTAACTTAAAAGATGTCTTTTAACGAGTTTTGTTTGGTAATAAACTTATTTCTTAAGAATCTCATATTAATAAGTAATAGGCTATATAACATGGGGTATACACCTTGAAAACTTGTTTTAAATTTGTTTTGCAGAAACACTGCTCTGTCTTTAACTTCATCACCTGGTGTTTTGGTTGTCTGAAGACGGTACCATCTATTAAGTGTTTTTCTCTTTTTAACTTCATTACACTGATTCTTTTAAATAAATTGTAAATTATATAACCAAATTTTCACAGAATCTTTTATGATTTGAAAACTCTCTGTAATGATTGCACTTGGTTGTACAGGATTGAAGAATTTTCTAATTAGTCGACCATAGTGGTAAATAGATGATGCCGTGATCTATATAACACTCTGTACTAATTTGCCTTGGAACTCTTCAAAGAGTTCTGCATAACAACCGTCATTCAGCAATGCTAGCACATTAATATAGCCAACTGATAGATTTATTTCTCAGAGAAATTTGGGTAGAATTTGAATGGCTTAAAATTATGCTTAATTACATACAGGTAATAATGGCCAGGTTTTTATTTCATCTTGAAGGTAATTGTAGTAGCCTACCCCTCTGTAACATAATGGTAGTTTCTTGATCAAAGAAATTGGAGGAGTACATTTCTGTCATCAGGGTATATGTTTTTATGGCCATAATTTTGTTAAGACCAACTGATTGATATCTTGTCTCTAATAGAAGATTTATGATTATTGTAAAGATGTTACCTTCCTATGGAATCCTTAAACAAACATCTGTTGTAGCACCGACTAACCAATGCCAGGAAAACTTCAGCTACCTCATTATTTCACAGCATAATCACATACAAATCTTGACAAATAGTTTGAAGTGTTTTATTTTGGGAAAAGCATGTTAAATTTCCAAAGTAATTTGATGCTTGCTGCAAACTAACTGAACAAATTTAGCTAATGTGTTTTCGTGATTTGACTGTGTAAATCTCATCTGCTACAAACTAGCATGTTTTGCAGGGCTTCGTCATGTGATAGTTCAGATATTGACAATGTTTGGGTGATATCAGTTTTAGTGGTGATGTTTTAAAGTTCTTCTTGTCAACTGATCATCAAAGATTACTACTTCATCAATCATTTTTAGATAAATATACATCTAATTTAATATGGTGTATCTACATCATCATTTTGGTTTCCACCTGATCAAAGAACATGTCAATCATTGATTCCTAAGTGTTTTCGTTATATTGTAAACTGTGAAGTGTAGCTCTGTCTGGTTTCGATACAGTTTATAGTTGAGACATTTTATTTTTCCATCCTGATAAATGAGATATTCCTGAGGTTACTGCCTGTTTTAGAATATTCATGTCATGTAATCTCTCTTTCATGATTCTTTGGATCAAGTTATTTCATTTTCTTAATTTATGTACCCAGTTACCTCCCTTTCTTGATTGTTCTATTTTTCAGATTATCTCCCTTCCTTGAGTTTTCAGATATGATTATCTCCCATTTTTGAGTCGTAATGAGTATATCATCTTAACGAGACCTTTATACCTTGATCTATCTTTGACAATTTTAGTTTGCATGCAGATATTTTAAGCATTAACTAATATGGAATTTATTTACTGCTGCAATTAAGTAGGGTATTTCGTATAGTGTCATTTCTCATGCAGATTGTCCCAAAATCAACTCTCATGCAACTTCTTGGAAATACTGATTGAAGGATTTATTTCATTCACAGTATGGCCTTTGTTGTAAACAGAATAAAGATTGGTTACTTCATTATCAGAATAGAAATTCAGAGAAAGTGGAGTATTGATTGTGTCTGTGGTGTGATAGTTCCAGTGAGAAGCACTTTGAAGTGACCTATGTTTGCAATAGTCATAAGCAGACTGTCTCTCCTGGTATGACTAGATTACAAAACTCCTAATTTCAATAATAATAGCATAAATGTTACTGAACGTTCGGAAGGATACAAAGAAAAAAGTTAACATAGAAATAACTCGGAACAAAACTTTTTTGCATAACTTTGCAGCCCTAGGACATGTTCATGACAACATTCCAAGTTTAATGGACACATCATTTATTATTCATTGTCATAAAACAAAAGTCACAATCAGTGTGAAACTTGACAAAACCTCATCTGCTTCTAACAGAAGCTTAATTGCTCTAATTGGCTAATGATGTTTTCACCATGGCAGTATTAAGCCTCTTTCTGTCAACTTTTACATTTGGGGAAAGCTTTTCCGTGATAAAGATCATTTGACATGCCAATAGCTCCATAAACACTTCATGCTAATTCCTCTTAACTTTCATGCTTCCCTTTGACCATGATTTGACCCAGCAGTATGACTTTGACATCTGCAATTAATGTCATCATTTGAGGCTGCTGAGGGTCAATGTGTTTTATTTGTCATTTTTCTCCATAACCCATTTCTAACAAATGATTGTCATCAACCAAATTTGTATTACATAAATTCATTCAATTTTTCTAGTCCTTATAAATCAAGTTTTTTTTTCAATACAGGAATGATTCCTGAAAAACCCCTTATTGTACCTTGTGATGGAATTATACAGATAATACTATTATTTGCAGGTTGCACATTTATGAAAGATTAGTGTTTTCTCATTATTCTGTTGTTCATTTGTAATATGAGAATGTGCTATTTGGAATGAATAATTAACTTAATTAATTAATTCTTGAAATATATAGTAAAACTTGTACAAGTTTGTATATCAAGGCATAGTTCATATTAAAAGATTTTTAATATACATATATTGATGTAAATTGTCATGCATATTGCTATATGTAAGTCAAATATTCATAGTGTCTGTTGATGAGTTGGTTTATTTTGTGTTCATTATATAATGTAGTCAGCAATATCTCTTGTAAATATACAGATCCAGTTACACATTAATGATGGGTATGGTTCTAATAGTCATGTGCCATGTCTTGTGTTGTGGTGAGACCAAGTTTAAGTATATAAGTGGACGTTAACTATACCCTGCAGAAGTGTATAAATGTCTGTGTGACTAGCAGTGGAGGTTTCCATATGTCATATTCAATGAAGTTTGTGTTTGATGTCAACAAATTGCAATGTATTTATGTTATAATAATGTGTACATCAAGTTATATTATACCCACAGAACATCTCTAAAGTCTTTAGTATTACTCATATTAACTTAACATTTGAACACTTAAGTCTGACAATGTTGCATGCATTTCATAAGACTTAGAAATGATATAAAAATATACAGAAATCAGTTCAGGTTACATCATTGCTGTCCAGAAATAAAACAGTTATTATCAGAGACAGTACAGGACAGTCAAGACCTGAATGATTTCTTAGTAGCATAAACCTTTAATTGATATGAAATTCTAGACTGAGTGAAAGGTTAAATTGAAAATGAAATCAGGTGCTCTGTCACAGCCACAGTCTTTCTTGTTTCACATGTGTCTTCTGGAGCTTCTATATGTAGATACCAGTTTTGTTGCTTAAGGTTTCATATATGAAGTTCAATATGATGATTAAATCTAACCTAATTCTGTTTAAAGATAGTTAGGTATGTGATATTATAAAATAGGATACTGGATGGCTGTTTAATGGTTTGTAATAGAACTTTTGTTTTCCATGAAAAGATGTATATAAATGTATAAACAAAGGTTTTGGTCGGGAGTCACTCGGGACATTGTACATTGTATTCAGTTAACTGTAATATTATAAATTCTGTATTTATTATTTTCCCTCATATAATTCAGTTCATTAAGTTTTATTTGTACATTTAATCAGAACTTTAAATAGGTGATTTTAGATTAAATAGGTGCATGAATTCAACTTGTGAATTGAGCATTAATTGCCATCTTCATGTCTGTCTCTCCAAGGTTAATCATCAAAGTATATATATACTAAAAGTCAGATTTTATCACAAATTTCAAATCAATTGTTTGCCTATTGACAGAGATATACATTGTGTAATGTACTATGTAACTTATCTCTTTGTTATGTGAACTCTTATGTTGTATACATCAAAGTTATCCAACATTTCATCTTTAGATATGTTGACAGGGACAATATGTGTGTGGTATACATTCTTGTTTACTTCCATTTCCCTGAAAATGTTGGCTTGTTATCTGCAGATATTTCTTTTTTTCTCTACCGGCAAAGACAAAAAAGACAGAATAATTATTTGTTATCTGATTAGAGTTCTTTATCTTTCATCTTTTGCAGGAATTAGTGTGGATAGAACAAGATCACCTTACATTACCAGCATCTGAGGCTGAATAATCTGCATCACCTGAGTGTTTGAGAACTTACACATCTGCCTCGTTTGAAAGCTTGTCAAGGTAAAGAACAGTTAATTATAGTAATTGAAGATACTTAGAGAATGATTTCTGTAACAGGTAGTAGTTAACCCTGCATGTTGCAGGTGAAGCTTTAAATAAATACAAATGTCACGCAATGATGGACCTTTAGCCACTGACCAATATGGCCAAATTACAATGTGACCATGCAGGTTAGTATGAAATTAAAGATGTAATTCAGAATCATGCTTCTGTAATTTGAAATGAAATAGGAAGTCACAGAAAGCAGCCAATGATAATCACCTTTGATGATAAGAACCTGTGTATGGCCTTGGCAACCAGATTTGTATGTCTGACCCAAGTACATTTATGGTTTATTGTGACCTACATTTCATGCACCACTGAAATTCAAAGGATAACACTGGTACTCCTGATCATACACCTTTCTTACCTGACTTCCATTGTATATAAGTTGGCCTAGAGTTTTCATTTCTCTGTGTTTTGATGTTGATTCTTCCATTTAGTTGTATGCATATGCTTTAATTTTGTAATGAATATAAATTAATTAGGAATAGGAACATATACATGTATACATACTAACTTTTTTCAAAGTAACTCTGAAAAATAGAAATAACCTGATGTTTTTTATTTCCTGTAATTATTGTGTCTTTAATTACTTTCCCTAAATTACCCTTCTCTTAATTTGTTTGACTGTTCAGGAGTATAATGTGTTGTTGCCAGCCTAGAAGCACTTGAACTAATGCTTGAATCCTTTAATTTTCTTTTTTAAAATCTCATACTTATACTTAGAACAGTTTTTGATAACTGATAGATCTACATATCTAACATAATCCATGTTGTTGCAAACTGTAATAGATAAAGAATGGAAGATGTATAATATCATCAAAAATGACGATTATGATTGTCTATAGACACAAAACAGTGTTTGAATATATCCACTTTTAATATCAAAGATGTTCACAGGTACGCACCATGCCATGGTATATAATAAAACCTTATGATGAATTGAAAGAATATATGGTTTTAACAATGATGATGTTGGTCTACTATTTCTTGTTAGTTGCCATGTTCATTTAACATGTACACAAAGGCATGGAACACAGATAATTTGTTTATCTCTTAGAACCAACATTTTTATGAAGAGTTGAGATGTTTGCTGATTTCAAGTGCCACCTAAAGTACTGGTGAGTTTTTAGATTCCACAAGATTAAATCTGTTAAATCTCGGTCTAACAGATGCTTGAATTATATGAACCAGGCCATGGAGATTCTTACTCAAATTTCTGTTTTATCTTGTCACTCTGGGGTTCCTTAAGGGTTTTCAGTAACTTTAAAACAGAATGAATGTTGCAGGAGTTTTAAGGTCTAAGTAGATCGTAAGAACTTAAATGTGAGGTGATATCCATTGTTCTAAATGCTTAAAAAAACACACAAAGTTTACTGGTAAAATAAAATTTGTATTTGATAATTGTGATTATATAAAGTGTTGACTGGATGATACTTAACTAATGGTTGGTTAATTTTGTTGATACTGGTCAATGCTTGGTTAATACTGATGATACTGGTGACTGATTGGTTAATACTGATGATTACTGGTCACTGATTGGTTTACACTGATGATACTGGTGACTGATTGGTTAATACTGATGATACTGGTCACTGATTGGTTGACACTGATGATACTGGTCACTGATTGGTTGATATTGATGATACTGGTCACTGATTGGTTGACACTGATGGTACTCGTCACTAATTGGTTGATACTGATGGTACCAGTGATTTAGATCAGCTGGTACTGACGATATACCGTATATTAGCCACGGATCAGCTGATATTAACAATGCTTGTCACTGATTGGTTATTTAATGGGTTGATACTCTAAATGCTGATCAAATTCAAAATTAAAGATTAAAAATTGTTAAAAAGTTATGAGGTAAAATAATGCGAAGGCACAAGTAGCTGTATTCAGTATTTAGGGTATTAATGCACATAAGTAAATACATATATGTAGGTTATTTATTGAAAACTTTAAAATGAATTCTAATTCTTCATGAATTTTAATGAGTCTCTGGATCAGGTTTATGTCTGTTTGAGCATGTTGAGAGAAGACTTAAGACTTCAGGTTAATATAATCAAATAGTTCATGTTACAAAAGACCTGTTTATTTGTGTGTAACTTGATGTCAATTTTATGTTCTTAAAAAAAACTACTGGATACAGTATCAGATATCATATAACACTGAAGTAGTTCTAATTGAAGATTGAGTTAGATTGTAAAACATTTCAAAATTGGCATTAATGTAGGCTCACTTCTTTAACATTTCAACAGTTTTGAACTAACATATATTTGTTTATGGGTAAAAATAGCATTTCTTTAACAAATTCATGATCCAGGCTGTAATGAGATTCAAACTTGGAACCTTCTTAACTATCAAAACTTGTAAACAGAGTTACTATAGTTCAAGACTTTAAAGGGGAAGTAAAGCAGTGTGTGTGTGAGGGCAATAATTCAGGTCTTGCTAATGGATGCTGACAAGAAATTATATTTATGAGATGTTTTGGTATATATAAAGACATAGTAGATAGTTGATAATAAACCAAACTATTAAATCCATACTCAACAAAATGAAATATAACGCAGGGTTGAATGTATAGATACAGCTTAATTATTTATATATGAAAACAGATATTATCAACAACAAGTTCTCATTGACATAGGGTACCCTTAAGAGATTGACAGTGACATGATCTATCATGCAAATTCTAGCTTTGTTTTGTGAAAGAAAAGCTTTAATTTCATTTTGAGGGAATGAAATATTCATTAGACATTTAATAGTTTATGCATATGTGCAGTATACGAATATGCCACATGTATTAACAGGTGTATAGAACCGTCCAATGAAACAAGGGAACAAGCTTCATATGGTTAGCATAAAAAGTAACAAAATTGTCATGGACGGGTGATTTAGTGAGCGGTTTAATAAACCTCCGTCTAAAGGGACGTCATTTGATACACCTGCTCGTAAAAAACATGGTTTTATTGACGCTATCAATATTTTAAGTGTTTTTCACATGGTTTACTGTAGATTGGATATATGTTGATTTTAAGTTGTGTTTAGTCTTGTCTTAACTATATATTGTTACAATCTAGGCACATCATACTTAAATTTGATGAATTTGCGAAAAACGTTTTAAAAGATAATCACCATTTTTATCACGATTAACGACTTATTTTTCCTATATGAACTGAGACCTTGTAGTTTTTCGGTCTTGCCAAACTGTACATTAGAGAGTTATTGAAGAAGAACTATTGCAACCCATCATTACTATATTGGTTAATGGCTTAATGTTGACTTCTAGCTAAGCTGTAAAGATTTTAAGATCAAAACCTGCCAATCTGTAACTGTTAAAAAACTTTATTGCTGAAGACTGCTTTTGTATTGTCAGATAGATTTTATCTTCACCTCTCTAAATCTTATATCAAACGTTTTGAGAGAAAAAAATAACATTACAGTTAGTATGCTGCAGATTGTATCTAGGAAAAAATGGTGTCATCTGCGCTGTTGTATATATACATAAAACGTTCCATTTTTATACCCCATTAAAACAGATAAACCGTGAACTTAAATATCAAATAAAAAATTGCTATCTGAGTAAGTCGAATTGGAACCAAAGTAGCAATGAAAAAATTTCATTTTTAGAATCCAGTAAGTTAATAAAAAAAACACTTGCAAAAAAATAAAAACTTGCTTTCATTGTCACCACAAGAAATCACATTTCAACAAAGATGCATTCAATTTAGTTTGACCCAGACTTTTTCACAGGTGGTCTCAGAAATTTTTAAAAGATTTTAAAACTCTAATCGAGATTTCACGTGTGAATTAAACATTAGAAAGTGCTGGATTTTAATGCATCTAAGTACAGAACCTGTGAAAATGATCATTGGAACAAAAAAGGCGGGCCTGTTTACACGATAAACAAGATATCTCCACAACGGAATAAATTAGCATATTATGTACATATTATTATCATGAGAAAATGTGTATTCAATGGCAGGATTTAGTGTTGTTAATAATTATGCTTAATCCAGCAATGAAATGGATGAAATGAACCATGTCAGACATATAGACTTACCTAAAGCAGGCTGCTTTATTAGTTCTTATTGAGTGTTCTCACACGTTCAACTGTGTAAAGGATTTAAGCTGTTAATTTTGTAAAAAGCTGCTGATATTAAGGACATATTTAGACTGTGTATTTAACTAATTATACAGAAGACTTAGTGGTGAGTCTGTAAGATTATTTGTTGGTGAATGGTTTTTCAGTAAATCTCATATTTTTGTAAAAATTTGGTTTGCTTAATTTGTAGAAATATGTGTGTGTGTTTTATGTATTATTATATAACTATGTAGATATCAATCATATAGTCTTAACTTACTCTAAATAGGTAAAAATAAGCAATAATCGCTAATACCTCCAACAAGATGTAAATGAAGAAACTTATTTGTTTATTTATGACAGTGTTTGGAGGGTTTGGGGGTTGATTAGAACATTTAATATTTAATGACATAAATTGAAGGGACAAAACTTTGATTGTATCACAAAAACATAGTGATCACATAATTAAATAACATCAAAATATTTTTTTGCATTCTTCTGTAAAAAAAAATTACAACAAGCTGATAAAAACTTTTCATGTACAGACAACAGATAACATTTGTTGGTTTACTTCAACACTGAAAGCTTGCTTGTTTGTTTCATTGGGGTTTAACATCCCTTTGTACTCATGTTTAGGTAATACTATAGTATCAAGGTGGAGTCTGCTGTGACAGTGTGCACTATGGCAGATTTATAGTGCTGTCTCACTGAAATATCATGCCCACATACACATTGACATGCTTCTCAGTCACATTTTCCTGACACCAAGCTTACCAGTCCTTCTCCTACCCAGTATTGCGGAGCACTTATAAATGAGCAGGTAGCGAGAAGATTTCCTGTTTTTAACATCTTAATTTTGATATGGCCAGGGATCAAATCCTCGCTTCCTTTCATGAAACTAACACTCAACCACTAGGCTATTGCAGCAGGCAACGCTAAATGGTGATGCAGTCATGTACATATAAAAAGTTCAAATTTGTTGATTTGTATGGTTATTGGAACAATTTAGTGATATACAAAGAGTTTCTGTGAAATTGTAAGTAAGATAAGAAAAAATACTTCATGTTCAGTCTGTACCTTCTTCGTACCTGACCCATTAACAGGGAAGGTTAAAGATTTAAACTTATACAGAGATAGAATTACGTTTTGCCATAATTATTGCACCTTAAGGTGCATATAACAAAGCTGTTTATTGTTGTCAAGTAACCTATAGTGTAAGGTAAGTAAATTGATATACGATTTGTAAGACATTAAATGATGCAACAATTAAACACACATAAGACATGAGAAAGGAGCAGAAGACACTTTCCCAGGCTTTCGTAATCTTATAATAGTCGTTATCTTTTCATAATAATTTTATAGTTTTTCGTAAGTTATAAATGTGTTGTGTTCCAGAACATTTGTAAATAAATATGTGAGAGTAGTTGTTGATAGTATTGAGCTGTGTTTGATGAGCGTTTATATATCAATAGATACATAGCAAGGATGATATTCTATTTGTGTCTCGCGGGATATGTAAATGCTTCAGTGCTTACTGTAATATATTAACAACATAAAAAATAAAAGCTTAACTCCTTTCTGTGATTTTAATCTCTGATCTTTTTCTTGAAGTAAATTTTGACGAAAGGTGAACAGTTTATAAAATATAATGGATTTGACCTGTCACATATAAAATAAGCTTCACTTCTTTGTATCAAGGTCGTTGAGGATTGAATTGGTAACTTATTTGTAACGGAAGTATTAAGTACGGTATGTTCTTTTAGATCCAATATCATTTGTAAGTTATTGAGAGATTTACATGTTATTACATTTAGTGGTGTAACGATGCATCAACTTATCGACTTATTGCAATAGTGACTCTACCGATAGCAATGCATCGATTGTGTTT
>JAUMGZ010228962.1:0-11125 GCA_032359645.1 Pododesmus macrochisma
GAGAAAAGACTTATTAATTACTTGTGTTTCTCAAGTTTCCAAAAAATAGTAAACTGGAAGAATATTACCGCTTTAAGTTCTCCTGATCAAGCAAGAAATCTACAATTTATACAGTTCAAATTTTTGTTTTTTATATGCAGCATATTTTTTACTTTTTTTTCATGAAATTCTTTTTAAATAATAAAGTTTAGAATGGTTCAAAAGTATAGCTCCAACAATTCTTTCTTCAGTTCATGTTATTAGTTTTGTATAGAAAATATTGGATAGTTTGACCTAATTTGATTCCTAAATTAACAATGAAAAGTGTGAACTATTTATTTTAAAGGAATCCAACAGTCTCAATCTGTTGAAAGGTCTGTAACAGCTATTCATGCTAACAGGATGCCTTAAAAACTTTGCAAAGATAACAAAAAGTGTTTCTAGAATACAGAAAAGATATATGATTATGATATATATATATTAAACTCTTTCACTTTTCCAAAGTTTAATATTAATAAATCAAAATGTAACTCAATTGATGGAACTATATGCTTTGTGCATGGAAGGTCACGCTGGTTTGATCCTCACTCGCCTCACACCTAAGAAGTTAAAATTTGGTAATTGTGTCACATCTCGATCACTTCTCATTAAGTGCTCAGCATTTGGGTAGGATCAATAACTGGTTGGCTCTGTGTCAGGATTATGTGACTGAGTTAAAAGTATCATGTCACATTGTCTTTGGCATGATATTTCAGCGAGACAGTTCTTTCTCACATAATCTGCCTGTTACCACACTGTTGTGCAGTGTGTTATCACTTTGTAAACCGGTCAAGTTGTTATCACAATGCTAATACATCATTTGATTGGACCGCAATGTCATACGAGGGTCATGACCTCTGACGCCGATATTTTCTTTATTTCCATTTCACCAGAACTGCGTTGTTTCGCTTGCTTCAGGATTCCAGTTCAAAGGTTGGCGACAATCCATTTACAAAAACATTACCTCTTCGGTAATTCTTATTCTATTTTCTGAAATAGTTTATAAATAAGTTGTAGTTGAAATACAAAGCACGCCTGCAGTTACATTGCTATATCTCTTGTCGGAGGGTAGTCATGCAAGGAGACACTTCAGGCATGTGATCTGCTCACTGTGATATCATTACGAGCAATATAACTATACTGCCACAGTTTCATGGTGTGTTAAGAAAAAATGCTAAGTTTTTAAAGGCGTTTTCTGATGTGAGAAAGCAGTTATCACACTCAATTTGATTAGTTATGGTAAATAACACACTCAATAATTATTCTATTTTCAATTTTTTTTTTGGCAAGCCTCGAAAAAATGGAAAATAGAATAATCTTCTGGTGTGTTATTTACCATAACTAATTAAATCTCTATATAAAGTCACAAATAGTGTGCACTGTCACAAGCAGACACTGTGTTGATATGACCTAGACATGTGTTAAAAGGGATGTTTACTTTGTTAAACCCCAATAAAACAAAATGAATAAAGCAAAAGATGACACTAAGTGAAGTGTGTTATAATTTTAAATCAAATTTCACAGCAGACCTTTATGACTTCTCAATATTGTTGTTTGCTTCACGTTTTATGTTTACCAATGATAACATGAGGAGTTTGTGATATGTAAACAACTGATTCATACAATTCCATAGCATTAAGTAATTAATACAAACATGCTGAATGTTTATACTGCAGAACATATCGAAACATTACTTTTTTAATGTGAATCGAAATAGTTCCCAATGCTATAATTAAAACGTCAAGCCTACAGCTGACGTATGACATGAAATAACATTCAGTTGCATTATATATGCAACACAAAAACTAGATAAACTCCTCTGTTCAATTTGATTTAAGACAGCTAGCTCTTGATCATTGTCCGTGCTTTGTTTCTTTAAGCGTTTTACTGTTTATATTAACTCATTTTAAGTTGTCCTTTAAACTTGACTCTTATTTACTTTGAATTCTTAGGTGAAATAAAAAACAACGAAATTCTATATATAAGGATATATGGAAGAAACAATTGATTGTTGATTGAATATTAATAAGCTTGCTGAGGAAATAAAATTTATAAATTAAATATTGCACATTATTTATATTTATAATACTGACAACAGGTGCCCACATTGTCATTAATACTCGAATGTTTGATTGACTTTGGATTTATTTTCAACAGTGTAAACCATTTTTTCTATTCATGGCTAGCATACCGCACCATTTGTTTTTATTTAAAGCAAACTTACAGTGACTAAAATTGGCATTTCTGGTATTGTTGTCAGCTGGTATAGTATTTCTAATAAATATTTGCTTCAATTAAATTTCACAAATATACAACACCTAGAAATGTCCCCAAAATAACTTGCATGCACATACTAGCTTGTTGACTGTAGTTTCCAAATTTCAAACTCCTAAAATCCCTTTTTAAACATTTGTTCTACTACACAACACAATTGCACATATTTTCAAGGAATATATGTAGCTTAAACCTTTTCTCTCTAAAATCTTGACTTTTATCAAATTCACTTCAAATATATTAAAAAAACAAAAAAAAAATATTAAAAAAGGAAAAAGACCCCATGGTTGCAACAACACTTTAAATTGATATTTCATTAGATTATTAAAGGACTAGAGCTTTCTAAATTATATCAAATTTTTCTCTTATTGATCTCCCTATAGTCAGTAGTGGTAATTTAACCTCTGGGGATTAAAAGCAATCATTTGAACAAATTTGAGTTCCCTGCCCTAAAAACTATATTTCCTACAATGATAAACTTAGACCTGTAAAAATGCTACCTTCTTTTGTTCCAAGGGTCAAGCTTTGTTAAGTTTTCTCTCTTGGACCCCTGGCTTATCACATCAATTGAACAAATCATGTAGCCCCTTCCAATTAGGTTGCCTCCTACCATGTTTTGTTGAAATTTGTCCAGTGGTTTTTGAGTTAAAAATATGGAAAGTTAACATACTTGTTAGTGTTGAACTTTGATCCAAAACAAAAGTACCTATATTAAGTATAACCTCTAGGCCTTCTAGTTTTTAAAGATTTTTGAAATGTTGTCAAATCTTCCCTTGTTGGTCCCGGGTAGTCAAATCACACCATTTGAACAAATATTAACCTCTTTTTTTTTTTTAAATGCAATCTACAAAAGTCGGCTGGTTTTGGAAAAGTAGGCAAAAATATTAAAAGTAAATATTTACTATAGGTGCCTGCTTATTCATTTGATCTCACTCGCTTGCCCATCCATTCACCCTTCCACCCAAACACCCACCCACTCATCCTGACACACATTTACTCAAAGAACACAAACATTTGCCAAAAAACATGTAATTTATTTTTGACTTCAACTTTATAACTTAAACATACTTGGATTTTCATGCCCCAAGGGTGCTATACAAATGCAAACATTAAACACTAGTTTTACGCTAAAAAGCTTAGAAGTTTTTGTAGTTGTAAATTTGGACCTTCTGGAAGCTGTGCCACACCATTTGAACAAATCTCTATTCTTTACTCAAAAATGCTTCCTGTAATATTTTGTTGAAATAAGTCTAGAAATTTTGGAAGAGAAATCAAAATTATGAAATTTTGTAACAAACAGGTGATGATGAACAGACAGGACAAACTGCTATGGGAAAAGCATACATTGGACCATTATTTGGTTCAGATTGGCTATAAACTCTTTCAAAAATATAAGAACTAAAGAGACGCTGTGTGTGTTCTTACACAGAACTGAACTTAATATGTCTAATTACAGTCTCAATCTTAAGGACAGTGCATAAGGTCCATGTCTACCCTGACCTGACTTCTCTATCTGACTGGGTTTCTCATCTGACCTGGATTCTTAAATCTGAGATGGATTATCCTGGCATAATCTTCAGATTAATAGTACACAGAATTTGACAGCTTACAGTGTTGCAATACCATATAAGATGTGTACGATAACAACATTGTCACGTAGAACACCAATGTTGTGTCACCAAGGTGTTAGAACTCTATGTAGGGCATGGACACACAAGATGACTCTTAATATAATATGGTAATCACATCAAAAGATCCAAATCTTTGCTAAAATGAAACTGCAATTTTATACAAAGACTTAGAAATTCTTGGTTAAAATATACATTTGATAAAGTCCTCATCCTTCTTTAAAGCATGCATGCATTAATATGTTTTTCTTTTCTATTACATATTCATTACGTAATATTAATACCCGGTATGTAAAATACAAATTCATGTAAATTAGTTTAATGTTGAATTAAATTTAAATGTGCATGTAAAACATAGATACAGTAACAGGGCAATGTATTCTTACATTAAGAATCATGTTCACCTACTAGATTTTTTATAAAAGGTTCTTTGGTAAAGACACACTTTTCAAACAGATGCAACAATAAGATGATAAAAATAGATTAAAGTGCCTTCATCAGAACCCAATGATAGCAAAAATAAACAGCAACATTTTCAGCAATGTCACTATAGCTCAGCTTACCTTGAATAAAGCTAAACATTTACAAAAGCAAACGCTGAAACTAACAAAGGGTTCAAGTCACAATAGCTCATCGGTGACCTTGAGCAAAGCTCAATGTTAGCAAAAACAAGTGTTGACATTAGCTAAGGTTGTAAGGTCATAATAGCTCATATAACCTTGAGCAAAAAAACCCATTGAATCCTTCTGCATGAAGATGCATGGTTTGAACAGCTCACCTTATCTTGAGCACAGGTCTTCAAGGTGAGCAACAGCAGTGACACCTACAGAAGATGCAACATGACAAGCCAGAATAGCTCACCTTATATGATCTTGAGCAAATTTCCATGTTAGATAAAAACACAATACAAGCACAATTTGCATTCTCAGGATGCAGAATCAGAATGGCTCAGCCACTGATTTTAAGTTAAAAATTTATTATGCAACTACGCAAAAACCACAAAAATTGCACTTTGCAAATGATGCATGCAGAGCAGATTAAATCTTGTTTGACCCTGACAAAAAAAGAACACAAAATTGTCTCAATTACCGTAAAACCCTGTGTAATGTGCGCACTTTTTTGGGGGAAATTTATTTCTTCAAAATCTTGATGCGCAAATTAAACAAGTAGCGAAATTTTTTTACACATTTTCAGGCATCGAGATTTTACCAAGAAATAACTATCGGTCATTTACAGAGCAAAAAACTCACGTATTTTCATCATTTTGATAAGCAAATATAACAAAGTACCTTGATACTACTGCTATTTGTTTCAAGTGTCTATGTTTCAAGCTCCAAGAGGACGCCATTTTACGATTTTTTGCCATCATAAAAAACTGGGAAGAGGGTATTTTGGCCATTTTTAGTGCCAAATTTCCCCTGCACATATTACACAAATGCGCACATTACACAGGTTTTTACGTTAATAGACTGAAAAATTCAAAAACATGATCATTATGGAAGCTCAAAGTGTACAAGGTTTGAGTACAATAAACAAATTATAGAAAATACTAATAGGAAGAATTTTATTAGAACTCTCAATAAAAATATAATTATAAAGTTTGGCACTGATTTTTTCAAAATAAAAAAAAATTGTGAAAGCATATGTTTTATTTTATGTTGTTGCACTTAATTGTGATAAATATCTTTATAAAAACATTATAGATGTATCATTATGAAATAATATCACCACAGACCTGTTGATTGAATGCCCCATTATTTAAACACAAGAGACATCTATTTAATCCTTCATTCCTTCAATGCAGAGCAGCAGGTAGGGAATTTACAATATTGTCTATTTTTTGTCTTTAGTTTGATCTGGACTAGAAGTCAAACCAAGACAGGACCTATGTAAAGCCAAACTGTTGACTTATGAAATCAAACACAGGACATATATAAAGCCAAACTTGGGACCTACTGTAAGTCAAACTCAGGAACATCCATGACCCAAAGTCAGGGTCTTAAAAATCAAATTCAGTACCTACGTACCATTATGAAAATCTAGCTAAGACCAACTCTGGACTCACCAATATTCTGAGGATCTAACATGTCAAACTTCATGAGGACCTGCTAAATTAAGCTAAACTCGGGACCTAATAAGTTCAACTTTAGACATACTGCAACAAGTACTTGGAGGAAACCCATGTTCAGGTTGGAGATTCTGTACAATCCTTAACTTAGGACACCGAGAAAAGAACCCTGGCCCCGTGACTATAAAGAAACTCAAGCTTGAGTGAGCACAAATTCATGCTCAAACTCAATTCCATGCTCAACTAGATTGTTACTGTTGTTTTGCAAAATGATATGGTTGAGCATATGTTCAGCTTGAATTTACACATGAAAGTCATACTAGGCTGAATATGTGCTCAGAAAGTTTTAGTGACTCTGATTTTTACGTCGTCACCCGATATTCTTTTGATTTTGAGTTTGAGGCTGAGCATAGCTTTGAGTTTTTTTTATAATTACGGGGCCAGGATTGACAAAGATGTTAGTTTCTTAACCACTAGCAACACTAACTGAACACCTCAAAGTCAAACAAGTCAATCTTAGGACCTACCGCATACAAATCAGACTCTTCAAATGACACATGTGCAGCTATACAAATTGATTTGTAGAAGATGAAAGTTTAAGTGAATGCAGATACTTCAGGTGTATTTCTGTCACATCTGAGACTTCAACATTTAACAGAGCCTAAAAGTCACATCTATCATCAGACTTGTACATCACAAGTTTGAAACTGCATGTAACGGTAAAAGTGAAATGCACTCAGGCTGTTGAAGAGTGCACTGTCTCTTGATGGTTAATATGGGAGCGTCTGACATTGTTACTACAAAGATTAATATCTGCGTCAAAATATAAATGCATATCACTCTGTAAAAAATCCTCTTTTAAAAACATTATCTGAGTTGTAACAATGGTAGACGTGTGCTGCAAGCTATATGTAGATGCCATATTAATACATTTTAACACATCTCTTCTCCACAAAAGCCACCATTTTGACATTTATAACTTCAGCTTATAAAATTTTACTGACAGCTTTTTAAAGAAATATTTGGCATGATATGAAATTATCATATAGTCTTCACTAAAACTAAATTGAAATAGAAAATTAAAAGCTTTTTAAAGTACACTTATCCATTTAATATGTTATTTGAGGGGATTACAATCTTAAATGATAATTGTAACTTTTTCTGCCAGACAGCAAAAATGAGAAAGGTAAAAAGAGATGAGAAAATGTGATTGTGTCAAATTTTGCCGACCATATGACCTGAGTGCTTTTCTTGTTGGTGTTTTCATCATATTATCATGAATTGAAAGGTAGTTTTAAGTATTAAATTGAAATCTGTTTCAAGTTTTGAACTTTCTGATATTAGATAAATTTCTTGTGTTTCTTTAAGATTTCAAAATAAATAATTTTCAACCATATTTAAATGTATAGTTAGCCTTCAAGATATTTGTGATGAGGTAGTTTTTGAAGCAAAAGGGAACTATACAGATCAATACTCAGTAATAGGAATAACGTCATTTGTGTTAATTTATTGGAACATTGAAACCACAGATTATAGTGAGGAAAATAGATTTATTTCGATGATTCTGCTATATTGTTAAATCAATGGAGAAATTAAAAACTATAAATTATTTCAACATTTGCTTTAATTTCTTTTCCAGAGTTTACCTTCTTTAAGATGTATAACTATAAGTAAATTCTCTTCATGTATCAATAAAGTGCTTTTACATTGAAGTGGCTTATTACAATCATTCAGTTTTCAAAATTGACAACTTTCCGCCTAATCATTTTGTTATTTCGAAGATTTAGAAATTTCTATCGCAATATTACTTTTTGAAAATTCACATGGATATTAGGATCGCAGTTAAAACTTGAAGTATTAGATTTTAGCACTGCCACTCCCAATATACTGATTTAATTGCCAGTGAAATACATATTAACAAGTAGAAATAGGATATTTTAAGAATATATGTAAGAGCAGATTAGATTACCACACTTAAACCTATATATATATATATATAAAGTAAAATAAAATTAGATTTTAAAGTCAAACTTAAAGTCAAAAGGTGATTTTAGACATAACTGCCACGATGTTAAATGGGTGTCTATACAGTTATTAAGTACAGATAGCGAACTGTCGCCAGGTAAAGACAGAGGTCATACTGACCCGTACCCAAGTGGAAATCAATCTTGCTTAGGTAGCTTATATGTACCAGTATATGGTGATAAATTATTCCAGGGAGTACCTCTCATAAATCATCAAATATTCACTCTTCAGAATGCTTCAATGCAGACATTAGCAATAAAGTATATTTTTTGTGATATATATTACATTTGTTGAATAATTTTCAGGTTTTCAGTAACTTTACAGTGCGCCATTTAATTTGTGCATGTCATTCCCTGCAAGGCAATCCAAGATCTACAATGACAGTTAGATGTCACTGACTGCTTAGCACCACAATGCAAGTAAATAAAGCATCTTTAAACCAGATAGGTTAAGATTTACAAGATCACATGAACATTGCATCAAGCCAACAAGTTTTCATCATTATAGTGATACCTCTACAGAATTTACATTTTAAATAATTGTATTGCCTTCTTACCCTTAACATCCATCTGGTTGGACTACAATTTAGTTTTTATATTTCATTAATAATATGATTTTTGAAAGCATTAATCTTTTAAGCACTAGACCTTCTAGTATATAAGGAGATCTTCAAAATGTTGTCAATTTTTTCACCATTTTTCAGTCCCCTAGTTGTATACCCTGGGCAATCTCCATCACATAGAGCTTCCCTTTACCATATTTAGTTGAAATTAGTCCAATGGTTTGAGAGAAGTCGAAACTTTGAAAAGCTAACATATTTGCTATATAGTGTTTAACATTGACACCTAAAATGTACAACCTATTTTTTACCCCAGGATTAAGCCTTGAGTACAATTTGTTCTCAGTGCCTCAAGGTTACTACATATGCAAGCATTAAGCTCTACTGGACTTCGAGCTGGTTAATAAGATTTATGAAATTTTGTCAAATTCTCCCAATTGTGGTGCCCCCTTTGGGGCCGAGTCCCTTAAATTTAAACAAATTTGAATCCCCTTTCTCTAGTAGAGATGCTTCCTGCTAAGTTTGATTGAAATTGGTCGAGTCATTTTGGAGAAGTGAAAAATGTAAAGGTTACGATGATGATGATGATGATGATGATGATGATGATGATGATGATGATGATGATGATGATGATGATGATGACCTTTGGTCCATACATATGGACATAAAAAAAGTCTTGTCTGAAGAAAACTGTCTAAACTAGCAAAACTCAAGATGAGAAAAAAATTCAACTTCACTAATAACCAGACTGTGAATTCTCAAAGGTGAACAATACTGATATCAACTATACAGCAGGTCTCTATTACTCTGAAGATGCACTATACAACACTATTCAACCTTCTATAATTGTCTAAGTGTTTAAGACACTGATGTATTAACACAATGGCAGACAGTGATGTGTTTTCTTGTCAAATATTGCTTATCATGGTTACATCTCTTATGGCTGCATTATCACTCTTATCAGATCAAATTTTGCAGACTTCACTTCTGACCCTCGAGTTACACACTAAATGTCTTACACATGAATATGTTGTTGTGATATGAATTAAAATTCCATTATCTGTTTCTATTTTAAATTCAACACACTTCAACCCTCTTTGTTAAGATTGAGGTGCATTTGATAATGCTATATAAGTAAATATCAAATATACTTTAATGTTATCAAAATGCAAAGTGCTGCTGTTCTCAGGTGAAAACAGTTTGTAAAGAACACTGTAAAGTAACATTTGACTTTGGTGTGATTCTGCCCATGATATAAACTAATTATAACAATCAAGGTTCACAGGTGTTCTGTCAAACTAACACAGCTACATATAGTACAACAAGAATTCCGCGGAATGATATGTATCGCCGTGGCAGCTTTGACCATCAATGCACACATGAGAGAAAGAACAATTTTGATATAAAAATGAATTTCTTTTTGAAAAAATAGACAGAAAAAAACTTAACATTGTAGCTAAATCCAGCATCAAAGTCAATGGACCATGAAATATGTCATATTCAGCATCTGCAGCATACAATGTGATGCATGATCTTAGATGTAACTATGATCCAAGTATGAATTCCCTAGCACTTGTGCTTTTTAAGAAATAGTCTGAAAACGAAAAATTAATGTTAGAGCTAAATCCAGCATCAAAGTCAATGGACCATGAAATAACGGTCATGTTCAGCATCTGTAGCATACAATGTGATGCATGATCTTAGATGTAACTATGATCCAAGTATGAATGCCCTAGCACTTGTGCTTTTTAAGAAATAGTCTGAAAAAGAAAACTTAATGTTAGAGCTAAATCAAGCATCAAAGTCAATGGACCATGAAATATAGGTCATATTCAGCATCTCCAGCATACAATGTGATGCATGATCTTAGATGTAACTATAATCCAAGGATGAATGCTCTAGCACTTGTGCTTTTTAAGAAATAGTCTGAAAAACGAAAACTTAATGTTAGAGCTAAATCCAGCATCAAAGTCAATGGACCATGAAATAAAGGTCATGTGCAGCATCTGTAGCATACAATGTGATGCATGATCTTAGATGTAACTATGATCCAAGTATGAATGTCCTAGCACTTGTGCTTTTTACGAAATAGTCTAAAAACAAAAACTTAACATTGGAGCTAAACCTTATGTTGATGTCGTCACCGGAAAAGCAACACATTCGCTCCTTTATCCCAGAGAGACACAATGTGCAAAGTTTTGTTGAACTATGTTTCAAAGTTATGACAAACAAACTGAAATAAGTGGTTTATATATACATTGGCCAGCAAAGATGGTGAAAATGTATGAAATAATATGAAGAACTACAGTAACTAGAAAACAAGAGGCCCACCCCGCCTAACGTCATCTGGATTGGTATTTGTATACTTTTGACCCTAGGGTCAAGCCTTGAACAAACTTGGTTCACCATGCCTAAAAGTTTTAGAAGATTTTTGAAATTTTGGTCAAATTTCCCCCCTTTCGGCCCCAAAAGTGGCACCCCCTGGTGCCTGAGCTCTATCATTTGAACAAATCTGAATTCCCTTCTCCCAGAGATGACTTCTACCAAGTTTGG
>JAUMGZ010228973.1:0-11124 GCA_032359645.1 Pododesmus macrochisma
TGACGACCAAGTCGATTCACGATGCTGCCGATAAAGTGAAAGTACTATCAACGTTGACCATTTGAAGAAAAGGCCAATTTTAAATATTATCTGTATAGAACGTTCTTCGTGGTATTCGTAGGCACAGACATATTGTTTTGTTTACGTAACCATCACTATCGGATCACTTTGCGCTTTTTCCTTCGCATCACGAAAAGGCCATATGTTATCCGATTGCCCAACATCGCTTTCAAAAATCGAAAAAGCTGTCGTTTGATTGGTCAACTAAAATAGCACACAAAGTTCACTGCACATGACCTGAATTGGGTCGTTGTCAGATCTACAATCACAGAGATCGGTTTTTTAATCAGATTGAATTGTTTGCTATAGTCGATCTCTTTTATTATTCAATAGCTCGCGCAAAAAGACGCGTAAAAATGACGTCACTCTTTGTTGTGAAGAAGAAATATGACGTTGATCAACATTCTAGAAAACAAATATGCCATCGCCAGAATTTTGTAAGTCCGAATAAATCTCTTTTTGTACGATTTTTGTATGATGATATTTCACGAATCCGATGACTAATTGATTAAAATAGTAAATCATAAATATCTTTTATTGTGTAACGTCAGATACGGCGATATATGTCGTTGAAAAAAGTGATACTCCGGCACAATAATCCGCTTTAAGTTATTATAATCACATCCTTTTCTGTTGAATATTTAATTTGGTTAGTCTGTTGCTCATCAAATAATAATGAAATATACAGCAGATGACAGTTTGTATTTTTCTTCTTCAACGTAAAATCAAACGAAACTGTTAACTGTTGTAACGTAGTTCTTTGTTGCCAAAAAAAAACCAGACAAGGAGTACTGTTGCTGCGAAAATACGTCACGTTGCTAATTTGCAGCAAAGGACGTTTGGGTAAAAAACAAAAAGTGAGACATTTGTGTTTGGCTGATCAATATGCGGTCTCGTTTTAAACTTGTTGTCTTCTCACACGTATTAGTCATTAGAGCTCGCTCCTCGCGACCGCTACGCTCGCTATAATTCTAAACATGTGAAAAGAAGAAAAAGTGATTTGCTTAATTAATGAATTATAAAAAGTACAGGATTTTCCAAATGTTAGGCAAATTTTGTAACCTTGGAAACATCTACAGAACCAAATGTACATTCATTTAAATCTCGACTTTAACAGTAATATATTAAATGTAATTTAAATTATTGTAGGAGAAATTATAAAAATGGTCATAAAACAGAAAAATCAAGACAGGTACCATTTGCCGATTACAAAAACTATCCATGTTTAAGATTTCATCATGCAGTGTTCAATGTAATGAGTGAAAATATAATGTCAATTACTTTTCAGAAGGAGATGAGGCAGTACGAGTTAAATGATGACAACAATAAAGCCATCTTGATCTTTCTATAAACCAAGTTTCAAATATTTGAAATATTCATGTTAATAGCTTGTTCACTATGTAAATGTGAAACATATATTAAAATATTATCAAAAAGATCAACATCTTAGAAACATCTGCGAAAAATTTTTTGTTCGAAAATCAATGGATCAAATGCAATTAAGTACAATGTATATGTTAAGTCAAGTGGCATGTTTCTTTAATGTTAAAATAAATTATGCTAAAACGAAAATCATATGTTACTTTGACAAAACTAGAAATCAATTTATTTATTTCATGTATGTTACCATTTCTGAGAAAGTTTTTCAACAACAAAGTTACGGAAGATGCATTTTCCGAGAGTCGACTGACCGAAAATTAGGACTAACGTTATACTTAAAGTGAATGCTCATTAACATTAAATAAATATACCTAGTATTTATAAGAACAGTTTTATAGTTGTTGTTGTATGGTGAAAACGTTTAATAATCTAATATTGCAAGCATTTTTTTTTTTTTACAAATTCCCAGAAATATTTTGAGATTGTGCATTTTGTTTTTCTCTTTCATCGATACTTGATCATTAAGATAACATACATTTTATGATAAACCTTAAAGTTAAGTCTAGTAATAACAATACAGAAAGGCCCGGACCAATTTTGTATTGGGTTTTTTTAGTATGATACTGAGTGGTTGTAGTTAGTCCTTAGATGTCAAGCCTTCCCTCTTAAAATATACATCGCATACAAAATAAGACAATATTTTGAAATCACTGTTTATCAAGATAAATATTAAATATTAACATGAAAGTGTTATAAAATATGCAATAATTGTAGTTGGAAAATCAGGTAGGCTTACCGTGATAAACACATGTCGACGGAATTGATGGAACGCATATCATGTTGTACGGGCATTGATGTAAATGACATGTACCAGCCAAGTCCTGGAAAAAACGGCTTCTGTTAATGGAATTAATACGTATTCAATAAAACAATAATATAGGTTAGAAATTTAATTCAGATTTATTACATATTATAAATATTTGGTATTTTTTTCTGTGTGCGTCCCACGTTTTCCATTTGGTTTGCCCATTTCCATGGATTTACGGCTTTAGAATATCGTGTTGGTTTTTGGTATTTATTGCTATATTATGAGTAAAATTAATAAATAAATGATCAAATGCATGAACTATTTTGTAGCATATGGTACATGTATACTATGTCAATAATTTCACTTCAATACCTAATTTGGAAGATATGATAAACGTTGGTCTGTTATTGTCCAATATTCTGATATATTTAACTTAATGATTTTAAAGACATGGTAGGAAAATCAATAGAAATAAGCTTAAGTCGTTTTTAACTAGGAGCTGAATACAAATTTGACATATATATGTTAATATAACAGGGACCAGGCAACAATTTATTTAAATACTATAATACAAGTGAAATTATGTGAAAGAGGAAATGAAATGGAACCACGAATTACGGTGTCGTTTATCCTGCTAATGTTAACTATACGCTTGCATTGTAGAGCTGATGGAATGTATATAAGGAACTATCCACACACATTTTTAACAAAATATTTTTTAACAAATATAGGCATGGTATTAACAAATCCACAAAATTGGTAAAGTAACAGAAAATCGACAACTTTCTAGACATTCTTTACATAATTTCTAAATAGAATATATCAATTAAGTAATATCATTTAATGCCTGAAGTAATTTCCCAAAACGATAGAGGTGTCTGGAATTGATATTAAGTTTAAAGTATCGTTGCTTAGCAAAGCTACTATGGTATTTTGTAATATACATCGTATGTGTACATAGTGTAAATCATTGGAATTTAAATACGAAATATCACACATATTGCGCATCCAATTGGTATTGTCACCATGCATTACAGCGAAACAGACGAACATTTAAAACTTTTCTTGAATACCGAGGAACACTGATATCAGAATCGTTTGACAAAGAAAATCGTCATCATGTACAAACTAATGGGGTAAAACCTTAAATACAGTATGAACATTAACATTACATTTTTTGCGTTTACAGTTCTTTGTGTAAACATATAAACTTGCAAACTGAAACGGATTATCAATAAATGCAATTAAATACAAATGAACTGTGTTAGTTGAAAATACGAGAAATCAAGTCCATTTTTAAAAGACGCAAGTCCATGAAAATGGGCAACTTAAAGGATAGCGTGGGACGTACACAGAAATAAAACAAAATTACAATTACATTTATAAACTAAAAAAGAAACATTTCAAGCTTCTATTTAAAAACAAGAAGCGAAACTAAGTGATTGCGATTGAGTTAGCGTTTCAAACTACACGTGTGTCATCCCGTCGCAATGTTTCCTTGCCATATAGGTGTTTGGCAGCCCTTTCCATAGTAGCAAAACAAGAAACATAATATAAATTATGTCACTATAAGAATATGTCACTTATACCGTGACGAAAGAGTGAAGGAGAAAACTATTGACAAGACAGGAAAAGAAGCAGATAGAGTAGCATGAAAGAAAGACAGTAAAGGTAGTTCGACATGGTACAAGAATTCATGACCGCATTTCAGCGAAGATGATATTAAGATATAATTAAATATTATCAAAAGATTTTGAGAAAAGATCTAGAACGGGTCGGAAAGAATAAATTAAAGGAGAAAATAACAAACCATTTTTCGAGGTACAATTTCGAATGAACCATCTTCATTTGTGTAAGAGGACGTATTGTCTTATGCGGGAAGTGGGAAGGTTGAGGAAGGTTTAACCACATCGTCTGGTTTCGTGCTGTGTGACCCTTCTTAGTCGGTCCGCCTGGATAACTAGTCTGGGGATTTGTTTTGACGTTAATTTATTTCGTTATATTTAGGTGTCCGGTTGTTTGATGTGGCTTGTGTTGGTTTGTCAGTGTCTCTTGTTCTGTTGATACCACTCATCCTGTTTCATACATAGTCCTTGGGCTTAGCAAATAAATTACTGTCGGCAGACACTTAGGAAAATATAATTGAGTTTAGAAAAGACGAAGGTGAGAAGCCAGATGTCACGAGTTAACTATTTAACAATTAATTGATGCATTTTTTAGATTATAATAATCTCCAAATATGTATTTTTGCATGAATATGTAATATTTACCTGTCTGATGCGCTGTCTGTGCACAGCAACTGTTATTGGTCAGGATAATTGATACCGATTGGCATATCGAGAAATAAAGACATATCCTTAAACACTCTATCACTGGCGTGGACTCTAATTGTAGAAAAGAAACATTATGCATCACAAAACCTGCATTATTGAACTGAAAGCAGTTTCCAGACATATTCAATATTAACAGTGTTGTTCCGCACGTATTAATGTCTCTTGTTGTTGGTGACGCGTTAAAATAATGACCTGTCAAAGTAATTGTTGTCAAATGTCTTTCCCGAGTCTTATGAGATTAACTCAACGCGATTTTAGAAGAAAACAAATTCACAGATATTTAAGCTCGCGTGAAAGACATATCTATTATATATATCCAATTTGTCGCTATGACAAGATATACAATCTCAGAAGCTAATTGCACTGATTAATCAATAACATCAACTCATCATCATCGTTATTTAAAGAAATGGTAAATCCTCATTGGATACAAATTTTGATATTCTGGTTGGCTTCATAAATGCTCTTGTTCTAATAAATTTGTATATATACATATATTTAGATTCAATATAAAGCCGTAATCACACCATCAATTATACAAAACGATCGCGACAACTAGTGATACAAATGATTGATACAAATGCTATGACATTTTATGTTGGGTTGATAGTTCTCTATTCCTTAATGCGATAAAGGAGAGTTAATAATACGAATTTAGGTCAATTGACATCTGATTCAAAGGACGGACGACGTATCATATTTTTAAGCGCTCAGCAATGCTGGATATGAGTACATATAGGACTGGTTGGCTTGGTATAAGTATATTGTGACCACGTGAAGTATAATGTAGATGTGTCTGCGACGTGATATTTCAGTGAGCCAGCACACATAAGACGCCTTCGGTACGTTCTGTCACAATCAGACACCGTCTCGATCTTAACATGTTCGTGCTAATAAGCAATTTTATACAAACACAGCATATTTAATATAATCTTTAAAGAATTGTGTTAACTTGATATGTTATTCTTCATAATAAGTGTGCAGCAGGAAACGCTTACCATATCGTGAGCACCTGATTTCGCTTTTAGTTTTTTAATAGAAGTTCATCATGTTTCTTGTTTTAGTTATTAAATGTACATTTGTTTATTTGTTTCTGTGTGCGTCCAACGTTTCCTTTTGTTTGCCCATATTCATGGTCTTACGGCTCTTGAGTATCATCTTGGTTTTTACTACTTGTTCTGAGAAGTGGCATTTAATATTTTTTAGTTCAATCAGCATGTTTACTCTAAAAACGAAGACCGAAGAGACAAGGTCAGAACAACAAAGATCATTTGTACATTTTGAACATTGTTACCCTTATGATATTTTTCATTGCAAAATGCCCATCACCTGTACAAATCATTAGAAATAATGCCTTAGCACCATCGTCACCTACTTGCAATCTTTCCGAACTCGGGTCGTTGGGGAGAGGGGAATCATTAGAATTGATATAACGTATTGCCCTTTTAAACATAATTCCGATGATCATCAGCATACGTTAGGGCACGTATGATTTCGATAAATCAAAGGAATTTGAATGTATTGGCTTGTACGTAAACTGAACAAACAGTTGCATGTAAGTTCTTACATACAAATTACCTGCTAATAAAATTTGTTTCAAAGATTCCATGAGCTTTACTGATAATGAAGTGAAAAAATATCAAATTAATATATTGCATCACATTACTGGACATTATTTATGTTTTTTTTTCTGTTAGAATCAACTAGCCTGTAAACGACCTTTTCTCGGTTCAAGAGCCTTATTTCGTTATTTTGCTTTATCTGTTCAATTACATGTATCTTTAAGTATTTAATTTATACACTTCTGAAATGGTGGTCAATTAAGATCTAGTATATTCCTTTATCATCATTACTTAACTTCGTTGAATGCCAACCTGTGATTGAGCTGTACAACGTCTATTGCAAGTTTGATACACTTTTATATATACCTGTATTCGAAATTTGTGTACTTGTCTATTTAACATTTCGGCTCTTTTTTTTTGTAAGTCAGTCCGTCTGTCTAATTTTTGACAATATTAAATTCTTTATATGTTATAACGTCATATTTGCTGATAAAAACTGGTTTTGTCGAGACACGTGTCAAGAGGAATAATCTAAAATATTGGCGAGACTATTTTCATAGTAATGTTTGTTGCGATGTTTTTTCCCCTTTCCCTTTGGCTTCAGAGCTTTGATTTATCGAGGTCTTGTCCTTTCTAAATTCCGTTGAAAACGATTGATTGGGGCTTGGCTTCGGGTCAAGAGCAAGGTCCCCTCATCCACTTACTTTGTTTGACGTAATTTTGAAATGTTCGTCTATTTCAATCGCAAGCACCTGGTTTCGCTTCTAGTTTTTTAATAGAAGTTCGTGATGTTTTCTTTTTTTATTTAATAAACTATGTATATTTGGTTATATTTCTGTGTGTGACCGACGTTTTCCTTTCGTTGCCCATGTCCATGGACTAACGGCGTTAACACATAGCCTTGGTTTTTCGAATTTACTACTTTGCTGGTTCAGTCTGGTGGTGACTTTTTGATGAAGCTATTGTTTGTTTGTCAATAACTTTTGTTCTGTTCATCCTATTTCTTCCTGTTTTATGGGGACACGTATGCTAAATATAATGTCAGAGGCAGTCAGTTGTATTGTGATAACAAGCATTTAATGTGCTTGTCAGGTCGTTAGTGAGTGGATCTTTTTTCGTTGGGGAAAGGTTACTCTAAAGTGTCATATGCACGATACATTTTTCTTTGACTCTAAAATCCTAAATTAATTTTCTAATAAGCTTACTTTAATGGTGGTTGATGCGAAGCTAGACTTGAAGTATGGTAGTAGGATCTGTAACACAATTAACTTAACAAAAAGTAACCGTTTATCTTGTATGTTCTACAAGATGTTTATTGAATTTTAATTCTGATTTGTTGGAATTATATCACAACAACCTAATTACATTTTATTTAGTTAGATACATAAAACATTATACAATTATAAAATGCGTCGGCCAATATCTTTAATACCACTCAATTTCACAACATAGGCACTGGGTAAAACTCTATAAATGTTTTATCATATAGTTTTTTTTATAAATAGAATAAACAACCAAAATAACAATATCACAATACAATGTTTATTATTTAAACTTAGCTATATGAACAAGATAAAGGTCAATGATACATAGAACCAGTAATTCATTTTAAAAACAACCAAAAACAGCAACAACAAAAATACAGGATTATCACTAGATACAAAACAAAAAAATTTTGTGAATACTTTGAAAGTTGGTGCCAGTCCTCAAGTAACAAAAATAATTGTAATTGTTGCTAAATATCTAAGATTAACAAATAATAAACTAATCATAAAACATAAATTATATGATGTGTTAATATCGGTCTCATGTCATGATATTGGATATTAAACAATGGACGCACTTGTCGATACAACTGCGCTTACACTACACAAATATCCGCTTCATAAAACACATTACTACGGTTCCAAAGACAAGTTAAGTCAAAGTATTGCACTTCAAATCTTAAAACGTAGATGCATGTTATTCTTATTGACTTTGGTTACTTGAACCACTCACGATAAACGTATGGTCATACCGGTATACTTACCCAACGCTGTCAAAGGATCCTGTTAAAAAGAGAAACTGTATATTTTCAGGAAATTGTACTTTAAATAATGGAAAAGTCGTTAACAATTTTTCGTTGTAAAATATAATTATTAGATGGTGAAATGTTGACGAAATAAGTGTTATGATTGAAATAACAACTGATGTGACGGGCCTCGAAATAAAATATGATGAATAAAATGTCAGAACAAAACAATCGTAATTTGGTGACATATCTTTCAGTTTTTACCATGGAAAGGGTTGCCATATACTGGAATGACACGATATCATCGCGGCGGATTACACGTGTTTAATAGAAAACCCTAACTCGATCGTATACACCTAGTTTCGCTCCTAGTTTTTGAACGTGATGTTCCCTTTCTAAGTAAATTGTTGTATTTTAAGTTCTTCCTTATGTGTGCGTTCTACGTTTTCTTTTGTTTGCCAATGTCCATGACCTTACGGTTTTTGAATATTGTCTCGGTTTTTCGTATTTCTTGTGTATATACGTTATTTAAGCCTTATATCATTGTTAATGAACACATCAATTTTGAGTTAGGTGTATACAACTTATTAGGTTCTTTACTAATTGTTTATCAATAACGCTTAGGTACATTAAAATGCACAACATGAGAACACAAATAAATCAAAACAAAGCACATGACAAGATGGACATACATAATATAAACTGTACATCTTTGAAAAACATTTCAATGCAGAGGTCAATGAAACTTGGAAAATATTATCAATATTAATGTAAGCAATACCTTGATCATATACATGTAACAATTTTTAAGTACACGTGTACACTTACTATAAACAATTAACTAGATCAAATTATAATTTCTAACTACACATGTGCACTCAATGTAAGCAATTACCTAGTTCAGATAATGAATATGTACACACGTACACTCAATGTAAGCAATAACCTAGATCATATAATGATTTCAAAGAGTGCATGTACATTCAATGTAAGCCATATCCTAGATTATATAATAATTTGTAAGTACGCAGGTACACTCAATGTAAGCAATAATCTAGATCATATAATAATTTATAAGTTCACATGTACACTCATATTATAATTAATCTACGAGTACTGAACGGCTCAAAATATATTTTGTAGTTTAAAAAACAAGGATGAATGGAATCAACAGCACGAGAGACATTGACAAACCAACAATAGCCGCATCAAACAATCAAGCTCAATGATAAAATGTAATTTATTGACGTCACAACAACGCTTAAGACTAGTTATCCATGTGGGCCGAATTAGGACGGGCGCCCAGCACGGAAACAGGCGTAGTGGTTAAACCGATCAATGAGGCATCAACCGTCTCAATTCTCCCATTAGACTAGAAGTGGTGTGGACATACATTTAAAAAATTAAAAAATACACTTCATAGCGCTTTCAATCATCTCAACCAACAGTCCACATGAATTATTCATAAAAATCTAAACGAGAAAAACACATTTACATATCTACAACAGGCAATTGGAAACACGAACATTGGACGTAGTCAATCAGCATGAAGCCGAACACAATATCTACTACATGGTAGATCCGTAGATTTCAAATATAGTTAGATATATGAAACTGATTTATTTATTTATTAAAATAACTTATTCATATTTTTTTTTCAATATCAAACTTAGATTGGAATTGAAAATATACTAATCTAGCATTCGGTACGTTTAAAGTCGTTTTCATTGAAATGCTCTTTTAAGTTTGCACGTTCATTCTGTTGACGACATTTTGACCAATCTATTGTTTCTTTGTACTCTTTGCTTTGTTGATCATATATATTCTTGTTTAATACAACATGTTTAAAGATAATGATATAATTCTTACTTCAAATCCTCTGGACCTACTGCCGATAATCTTTTAGGTATATCCGGATTTCCTGTCTAAATACTTTTATATCTTACACTTCTGACATCATCTCGAATTGAATATATGGCAATCGTTCCTGGTCTCTCTAGTCTTACAAATACCACGACCATACCATTGTGAGACGCAACAGCCAGTGTCTCGGGTTCAGGACCCTAAAACGTGAAATAACTTTAATTATCTATGTTTATGAATTAAACAAACATTATTAAAATTGCACATTAGACATAAGAGACAAAACGTATTCTTGATACATTGTAATTGTCAATTACAACGTCAAATTTGTTTCGAGTGGATTTTGAAATTAAAACTAAACCAATTACAACAAGATGTTATAATTATCAACTTTTATTTCTCTAAAGCTACCTTTATATCCATGATTTTTGCTATGGTCAACAAATAACCACAGTGCACACACACACACACACACACACACACACACACACACACACAATATGTATATATTTGATGCTTTCTAAAATTAATTTATTGTATAAAGAGGTCATATCCAATCTAAATATATTGCCGCCCGAAAATCAAAGTTTCACTAGACTGCAGTGTTATATCTGGACTTTTGAATACAAAATTGCAACCTGAAACATGTTATCTCATATCATAGAATATCATAGTTTTGTTATTGGATAAAAACATACCTGGTCATCGGACCTTCTGTCTAAGGATTTTGATAGCTTGTCATTGTGATTATAGTTGGAGTTAAACTTATATGGCATTGTTTCTTTTATTTTCTCTTCTAACTTGCTCCCGCTATCGTAAACTAAATCAAATGTATCGAGATCAAATCAAGAAACAAGAGGCCCATCGGACTTAACGTCCATCTGGTTGAACAAGCCTATTAATTAAATGCATTTTGATTTGTAATTAAGCCCTTTATTTTATTGGAACATTATATGCACTGTATCATATTTTTTGAAGATGACATTGTCAAATAGCAAGGTAACAGAGTACGGTTTTAGAAAATTGGTACTTTACTCTTCTAGATTGTTTGTGACCTTGACCTTTGACCCCATTTATTTGCAACTTTGCCAAAATACTCATTGCATT